>JAVCKT010021264.1:13226-33039 GCA_032273925.1 Rhynchotus rufescens
AAAAAAAAAAACCCCCTCTTCAGCTCCGGTTGGAGCATAGCTGTGTAAGATCTACTTGATATTTAGTGTTTGGCAACTGCAAGAGGGGAAAAACAGGGCTGCGTGTTACATGGGAGGGGAAGAAATGGAAGGTCAGTGCTGCATTTCTAGGTGCATTTCTGGCTTTGCAGCTAGAGTCAGGGAGGGAGGGCATGGGAAGAGGAAGGAGGGTTCCTGAGAGGACCACTAATCCATCAGATGTTACACCAATAATGAGGCGGAAAAGGCCCATCTTGGTCAAGACAGAGCAGCTGGCTGCACTAAGAAGCTGCTGTCTAAAAGCTCAAAACATTAGTCGCAAGAGATACCTGGTGGCGACGTTCTCAGCTGCAGCACGGGTGGCACAAAGAAGGTGGATAGAGCTACACACATTTTGGGCAATAGAGAGAAGCTCTGGAGAGTGCTGTTACCAGCCCCTTTCCTAGTAGCTTTAGCTATGTTAAGTCTTAGGCCTCTGATCAAACCTCCTCCCGCTGTTGCCACCTTTCTCCACAAGTTCGTAATTTATAGGAAAAAAAAAAGTGTCAGAGCTGGGCAAGCATCTCCTGCCCTGCTGAGCCGCACATACTCCGTGCCTCCATTGATTCATCGACTAAGACAGATGCCCAGGGACAAGAACAGGCAACGTCCAGTCCTTAACACAGCACAGATACGTCTGGTGAGGACATGGTAGAGATGGAAGCCAGAAGGAAGAGGTTATGGGACAACAGGTGTTTCATGGCCAAAAACCCTAAACCAGGGCCCCTGCACAGGCTGGCAGCAGAATGGCTAAGCCAAGCTTCCAAGACCAAGATTACTGCAGTAAAATTATTCCATAACCCCTGCCCTAGGTTTGTATTTTATTCAGGAATTTAACATCCTCTCTGCAAACGCACGAATGCAGGCAACATCCCTCTGTACCAGGTCATACAGCAGCTCTGGAAAAAGTCACCAGCTTACACTGCTTACAGACAACTCAAAGATCTCTGCCGGGACTAAATTCCACTAAAGGCAAATGCCAGACTGCACTGCCATGCTGCTCAGTAGTGTGACGGGAGGAGGAGGAGGTGGTGGAGGCGGTGGTGGTTTACAGAGACGGCCGCTCCTGCCCCTGCCAGCTTGTCCTACTCTGTGCATAGTGCGAAACAGTGCAGTCATTCATCAGAGAAACTTCAGGACCAAGGAAACTAGGTTCCCTTTCAACCAAACAATTAGAGGAAGGAGAGGCGGTTCTGTTTTAGCTGGGTCGGCACTGGACTTGCCCCTCTGAGCTGTCTTCGTCGTCTGAGCCTCCAGCCCCGCCACTCGTCAGTCCTGTAATCCGGTACCCCATGTTCAGCAACATCACCTCCAGCGGGTCGGCATTCATTCGCCTCTGGTTGGCTTGGGAAGCACCTTCCATGTCTACCACCACACGGCCATTGAGCGTTTCACTCTGCAAGACAAGAGGGGAAAGCTCAGCAAGGCAGCACGAGCACCAAAGACGTTATTCCAGCTGCTGCAGCTCTCAAGGGCTCAGAAAGGCAGGTCTGGGTTACATCTCATGCCACCAAGACGCAGCCTTTTGCTGTGGCTCTTACCTCTGGCCGGGGATTCCACAGCCGTACAACTGGGTCAATGCCGCTGGTGGCCAGGAAGCAGTAACTGGGATGAGGCTGGAGACAATTCACAATGGACTCGTCTCCCTGCAGCACTCGAACAAGATTCGTGGTTTCTTTCTCCCAGATGAAGAAGGAGCCGTCATCCGACCCGCTGACGATGTATTGTGCATTGCTAGGGGGAGAGGAGCAGAGCCTGGAGCCAAAGCTCGGAGCCAAAGCTGGTCTCGAGCAGGCGTGAGAATCTCAGCTGGCTTCTATAGGGCGCGTGTTGCCACCCCTCACACACATGCTTATCAACTGAAAGCGTTCCATGTGGCTTCCCTCAAGCCCCAGAATCCATATTTTTCAATCCCAAGAGCTTTTTTTTTCCCCCTGCAAACCTAGGCTAACCATTGGCTCTGCAGATCAGCTACTGAACCTGCTCTCCATGCAGCCATCTAAAAAGACTTCCTGTCATCTTATTTAAACCCGCAAACCAGCGCCAACTCTATCAACATACCTGCCAAAGAAATTGGCCTCTTTGATGTCTGTAGTAGTGTTACAGTGGCCACAGTATCGGAACTTGTAGTCGTAGCTGCGCTCCCTCAGCACCATCTCATCCTCCGAGATCGAAGCCTTACGACCTGTGGCTCGGAGCCGGATGGGGCCACCCGCCTTCTTGTCTTCGGCTGGAAGGACAAGAGATTTCCTTCATCACCATTTGGGCAGGAACACACTCCAAGCAAACAGAAAGCACTCTAGGAGTCCCCTCCAGCTTTAGAGAGGAGTTAAGGACAGTTTCAGCAGGGATCAGGGCTCAGACAACAAGCTTCCCTCCAGATTATCTCTTGGATACAGGGTGTTTCTTTATCATACTCTCATTTAACAGTGAACCAGGAGCAAACCTGAGGCAGTAAAAGGCTCAAGCCAGTTTCTGCACACAGTAACCGTGGGTCTAAGAAGTTTGAGCTTTACTTCACAGGATCAGGTTAAGGAGAAAAGAAAACGAGGTTTTAGTGAAATTTATACAGGGAAGGACCTGCCTGAGACTCACTGAGACTCACCATTATCGCTCTTGGAGAAGAGGGCTGCGTTGATGTCTCTGTCCAGTGCATCGCAGGCACTGCTATGGGCTTGTTCTGGGAACTTGCCCTTGAAGTCATCCAGACACTCCAGTGCTTCCGCCACGTACTTGAGTTCAAAAAGACAGCGGGCGAGGCGGAAGTGCGCCTTCAGGTGGCATGGATTCAGGGATATGGCCTTCAAGCAGTCTCGGAGCGCATCATAATGGTCCCCATCCCTGGAAAAAAATAAAGGGAGAGGTGAAAGAGAGAGTGCAGCTAGGAACAAGCTGTGTCCGCAGCCATTCCCCCGCCCTCGTCTCACCCCAAGGTCTGCTGTTTGCAGCTCTCTCCAGTCAAGTTGACGCATTAACAGCATTTGCTGTGTCCTGGGGCACCACCCTGGCAAGGGCAGCTTGTTGAATACACCTCCACAAAGAGCCCCTTCCCCGCGCCGCGGCAGCCCCGAACGCGAGCGCACAGCACAGCCCGGCGAGTCCTGACCTGCCATTTTAAATCCTCCCGAGCAGAGCTCACTGACATAATGCGTTTAGGGAAGTCCTTTGAAGATGGAGGATGCACAAGGCCTCTGGCCAAGCAGACACAAGGCCTCTCCTGCAAAGCGAGCGGGGCCTCCCCGAGCACGGCAGCTCGCGCGTGCCCCTTTGTGGACGCACAGCGCGGTAGCAGCTCTCCCTGCCCCTAACCACGGAGTCCTTCGAGAAGCAGCTACAGGAGCACCACGCTTCGCAGACCGTGGGCACAGATCTAAAGCAGCAGCCTTTTCCCACCTTTCTAGAAAAAGAAATATATATAAAGGCTTAAAAATTAAGTGTTACATCAGCTTTGTGCCATAGCTGATATTTATAACCCATTTAGAGTCACTGGAGACGATGCTTGATTCCCCTCTGCTCCGTGGCTGCAGGAATAACAGCGCCTCAGCTTGAGCTCTGGAAGCAGGAAAGATTTGACGGGGTTTGCAGGCTGGGATTTGGCGCAGCACAGTCTGCCTCAAGTGTGCCAAGGCTGCAGATGATGGCAATAAATAAATCACGGCGAGGGTTCACACCTGTAACCCAAACGCTCTGGCTCTGCCATCGTCCGCAGCGGCCCCAAGGTGGGCGAATTGTCCCGCTCTTCCCACCGGGTGGGATTTTCGGCTCCTGCCGAGCCTTTGTTAGGAGACAGGTACCCCTATATCTCTGCTAATTAAAGGGAGGCTCAAAGCTACAGGCTACATGCTGAGCAGTGCTACAGGCAGCCTCTGCAAAGCATCCATCCCGCTGCTCTTTTGCTCCTCTGGGTGGATACTGGCCACAAATTACAGCTCAGTAGCACAGTACAGAAGGTGGCTTCTCCATGACGTCAGCGGCAATGCAGAAGAAACCCAGCTCGATGGCCGTGTCCCTCCCCAGCTCTGCGTCACGAGGGAGCCAGGAGGCTGATGCACAGCAGCAGGCAACTTGATTCAAGTAAAAAGGCAGCGCAAGGCGCCCGTTGCGGTGACGAAGGGGGTATCTCGTATCCTTTAGAGCTGGCTGGCTCATGAGCCGCTTTGCCACGCAGAGACTATCCTTCAACCCTGACTAGCGGAGTCGGGCAGCCCAGCAGCCAGGGGTGGAAACTCACACAGCGAGACGTGGGGCAGCTGCTGCCTTCTCCCACAGCACAGCTTTGCCCTGGGCACAAAGGCTCTGACCAGCCGTCACTGAAGTGCTGTCGATACAGAGCACGCAAAGCGGATGGACAGTGATGCAGGTGGCTCCTACGACCAGATTCTAAGAGGACAGAGCTGGGCAGCAAACTGAGGGGAGCGAGGAAGGGGACATTATGGAATTACAGACCTTCCTCTTCCTAGCTCTGGTTGCTGTTCAGAGATGAGGCCAAAGGGGCCTGCAGAGCTTTACAGGGTGGCCTCGCTGGTACCTTGAGGTGACGGGCACCTTAGAGACACAGTGTGGTTTGACATGGGTCACAGACCAGCTGCTTTCAACGCTGTGACATCCCAGCCCTCACCTGCCAAACATCAGTAGCTGTTTCTTGCAGAAAAAATGCCCCATCTTTTTCTATTCCTGAAACGATACCAGCTTAGTACCGAGTACTGATTCTCATCACCACAAGCCACAGAAATCCACCATGAATACATTTTCACATCCGCCAGCTACAGAAAACTGTAGCAAGCACTAGTTGACACTCAGAAAGGAGCAGTTTACTTTCAGATCTGCCAACATCCTTTGGGAAAAATGACTCCTGCAAGAAAAAAGTCTCTCATAAGATCAGCACGCAGCTTCTATCTTCCATTCCTTAATCCCACCCTATTGTTCTTTTCCCTCTGAACACTGAGGTCTTTTTGAGGCAGCTCCCAAATCCCTGCTATTGCAAAACAGCCAGTAGGCCGGTTACCAACAGCCACAGCAACTGCTGGCTGCTCTTTGTCTTGGCAAGAAGATGGGAGAATTCATACTGGGGACTGCAGCGGGGACACAAGCAGGATATCCTCGCAAAGGAAACGTAGATGAAGGACCACAGCTATTTTAAATATCTTAATGGTAAGTCCTGTTACTCAGTCTTACTCTGCTCAAGGGGACAGATACTAAAATAGCTCGGCTGTATCTCGCAGAGGCAGCTGTGACTATTGGTCAGAGAAGACATTAGCTACCGCAGTGACAAACAGCGTATTTCACAACCGCCGCGACAGAAGCCCCTCCAGACTCCGAGGCACAAGTTGCCACCTCACCAGACCCATCAGGAAGGTTTGTTTCCAGTTGATCAGACTACGGGTAAGCTGCAATAACACAGGAACCACCATATCACATCTGTCTTTAGCTCAAACCCTAGTCACTAGGTTCAAGCAGCAACCAAAGCAAATCCAGGCAGTCCTACAATAACCTTAGATCATGAGAAATGAATTAGGAAGCACAGTAACAACGAGCTCATCCTTTAACAGCAGATTTAGGGACACACTCTCATGCAGGCCAGAAGTAAGCAGGAAAAAAGAGGCACCCTGCAGACACTCCATGTTATCGCTCAGAGGAGGATTTGTGGTTTCTTTTTGAACTGCAAAGGACCAGGGCATTATTCAGCACACCAGTGGGCAAAGTGATGAGCTACAACCAGCTGTGCTTGTCTATGTGGCATCGGTGGCCACGGTTCTCCACTCCACACTGCTGTGCAACCCACTTGTTCTGTGCTTGGGGTGACCCACTTACAGCTTCACGCCAAATGCCAACCCTGCTTGGCATGCAGTGGAGCCAGGTGCCTCGCAGGGGACAAGGAGCCACCTGGGGTACCCAGGAGCCAGGGAGCAGCGGGGACACGAAGCTCTCTGGCACTGCATCCCCCCTGCTCTGCTGCTTTACCATTTGCGCTTCATGTAGGCAGCAGCTCTGTTTCCATACAGCATGGCGTTGTTGGGGGCTTTCTGGATTGCTCTGCTGTACAGCTGGATGGCTTGAGTCCACTGCTGACAGGCAAAGGCCTCGTTGGCTTGCTGCTTGATTCTCTCCAGGTAGGGAGGCAGTTCAACCTGGGGACTGAAGGGGCACAAGGAAAGGAGCAGTCAAGTCTCATGTGTTCACATTCCAGTTCAGCTAAATATCCAAAGGGTTTTGCCCTAACATGGTAGATTCCATGGCAAATACCAGAAGTTTCTGAAAGGCCAGAAGAGACTTTCCTGCTAAAAAACAGCTTATTCAGTTACTCAGGTAAAGGTTTCCTTAGGACCATTTTTTTTTTAAACTCAAATTGAACAGTGAGTAGCCTAAGTACCTAATCCTTCAAACTTCACCAGCACACTTTGCTTTGACAGCATAAACAACATTTCCAATCCTGTTTCAGCAATGCGTAACTGAAAGCAAATTCGGAAGGAAATGAAGCATCTGAGCTCCCAGGGCTGCGCAGGGCTCTGGCGAAGCCAGCCGAAATTCCACCCGCAGCTCTGCCGCGTTGATGGAGGGGCCACCTAGAGGAAACAAGCTGAAAATATTCAGCAAAGCCACTTTGGTGGAACCTAGACTACCCATATATGGCATTAAGTAACTGTGTCTTGACTGTTAACCATGTCTCATCAGCTGGAGGAAAACCAGCCAGCAAGATGTGCTGCAAAGTCTGCTTCTGCTTCGCCCCCAGCTGCATTTAGCTCATAAAGAATAAAAGCAGCAGAGCGCAGAGGCAGCGGAAGAGGCCTCTCCACCCATTCCCTGCTCAAACGCAGACTGCGAGAGCAATTACTCCAGTGTCATTAGCACAAAGCAATCTTGGTGGCTCCAGTTCAGTTTGCAGCAGGCAGGAGCCCAACAAACAGCAAGAGAAAGAGCAGCTCTTGGTTTGTGACAGCCTCCACACAGTCCCCGCAGGTCAGGAAGTTAAGAACCACTTAGGGCAACTAAAAAAGACCTTGTTTCCAGGTCTGAAAAGTCACTTTATGGTGAATTACTGCTGACACAATTGAAAAAAGGGACAAATCTTAATGGACAGCATTTTTCCCAGGACGCTGTTGCCTGATCTGACTCTTGATCATAGCTCACTTACCAGCACTTACCTCACTAAGTCAGCCCCTAGGACAAAGACCCCTTGATAACCAAGTCAACACACCAAGCAGCCTTGCGTTTCACACCCTGTTTGGCAGCAGCTAACCTCAGCAAGAGGAAGAGACTGTGAGCGAAGCCGCAGGACTTTCGGTTGGGCAGATTTATCCTCTTACCTCCCATGTCCTCTTCCTTCAGACAAGCGGAAGCCGTTGCTGTGCAGGTGGATGCCATTTGACACTCCATTCGTTGCGGTTTTTCCGTTCTGCACTTCTGCAGGTTAGGAAGGAGGAAAAGGAACAAGACAAGGATCAGACCATGCGGTCGATCAACGTAAGTTAAACAAACAAACCTCTGAAGTTTTGGAGTTTTACTCTGGAAACAATAAAACAGACACAAAGAACTATACGCATACACACACAGATGGCAGTTTGAATCAAAGTGCCTCCAGACTGAACCTACGCCATAAGCCACGTACCTGGCTGATTGACTTTGGTCACTTAAAACTGCAGCTTTTAAAACTCACATTTAAAACTGCAGCTTTGGAAATTAAGATGTTTTTATATATCTTTGCATTTTTTTTTCCAAATGCATCAAAACAAAGCATCATGGAGATAAACTGTTGAACTTTTCAAACTAGGAATTCAATGTAGGAATTCTAGAATTTTTATTTTTTGTAACTCTACAGCTTAAAGGGTAGTTCTAAACTAATCTGCTGAGGGTCATATCATATAGCTGCATCCACTGCCATTTCTATAGAAAGCATTTGAATTCAGGTTTTACAAACTGCCCTGCATTTACATCGCAGCTGGGAGTGTCCCTGGAGCCATTTTGGAGCTTGGAAACCGGGGACAAGGTCCAACCAGGCTTCGGAACTGTGCAGAAGATTAAGCGTGCAGCGACACGCATACACGTGAAGCTCATCCTTCATCCAGAGGCCACCTTTTCCACAGCTTTTGCCCACGCTTTCTGTGCCCAGCAGCACGGAGCATTTGCTGCAACTGTAGTGTGTGAGCCTGTTCAAACTCCACCCCGGTTCCAAAGCGTGACCTCACCAGACACCTCGGTGAGGATCACCCCGTGCATTCAAGACGGAACAGAAAGACAGGCAGGGCTGGGAGTCTATTTGCTACCAAGACGTGAGCTTTAGATTAAGGTCCAAGTCGTGCCGAGGACACAGATTAAACTTAGCCAGACAGCGCTCTGAGGAAAGGGAAGACGCTGGGCTGGGAACGCTCCCTGATAAGAGGAGCCCCTGCCTCCAGGATACGGCTCTGGAAATTCAGCACTTACTGCCCACCCTATCTGTGTATGAACAGGCCTGTAAGGAACATGGCCAAGAAACTGAGGAGCCTTTTTATTATTTATCAAAGAGATGACTTTTTGTTGCAACTGTCCTATCACTAGAAGGGAGATTAGTTCTAGACCAGAGTCTTTGGCTAGGGAATGGATTCTTCTGCCTCCTCCCCAGTGGGTGTATAGGGGATAACAGATCCATTCTACGTTTCTCTGTCTTCCACTAACTTTCATGATGGCATCGCACTTACCCCCTGAAGTATGGCACTTCTTTGGGAGAAGAAAAGTGTACGGTCGCTGTTTGTAAGTTAGGTCAAACAAATAGACCTAAAACATAAAGAAACAGGACAAGGAAAAAAAATGAGAGAGACCAAAACAGATTTCAAAGTCATGGAAGTAAAAGGAGGGCAGGTGGGTACATGGCTCCACACACTGTTCATCATTTGCTATATTCCAGTTTCTAACTGGGTAAATTTTTAAGGACATGCACACACTGGGTAACAGCAGTACCAGTGTCCTGTTACATTTCAGCACTAGGTGGAGGAAAAGCAACACTGAGAAACAGAAGCCTTGTATTTCTCATGAGGCAACAAAATCCTCAAGCGAGCTTTGAATGGGCTTGATCAGAACTGATTTGTTCAAAATACTTAAACTCTAACAATATATTAACTATTCTAGTAAAGAATATATTAACTACCCTATAAGCACAACAATTATATACAAAACAAATATTTATGGGCAGAAAAGGGGCAGCTTACTAAACCAATGCAAAGATTTCTCTTAGCAGAGGTCAAGATTTGTGGAGAAACTTCAAACCAACCCTGCAAAGCCCTAATTTAAAAATGTATTACTATAAAATTTGACAGATTCACAATTTATCTAACCCGGTACTCCCTCTCAAAGAGCATGAACGTACTTTGAGAGAGACGTGTAGGGGACAACCACAGAGTAACCGGCCTACAAAGAAAGTTGTTGCTTAATCCATGATTAGTGCTGTCAGGCGGATTCTCATTTCACAGACAGGCTTTACAAAAGATCCAGGAATATCACCCAGTGCTTAAATTTAAAGCAATCAATACCCCAGGTGAAGGCCTTTGCTTCTGTAAGTTCTTTATTTACCAGATTCTATTACAGAAGCAGTTTGATGTTTTAAGAATAAGTTACAATATCTTTTCTAGGTCAGGTAAGGTCGGTTCCAGATTTTCACTTATTTGCTCTTTCAGAGAGAGGAATTGCAAATATCAGACTAAAGTGTTGTTCAGGTTTAATCAGTGGCAGCACAACAGTTAAATCCCTAATAAGAGACGTTTAGTCAGAATGAATCAGAAATCTTCAAAAATCAATCAAATCACACAGAGAGAAGTTGCTATACCTGTTTTGAAGAATGTACAATATACACTGGCCCAACAAACACACCTCAGTGTGAAGCCTCCTGCCAAGCCTCAGCTGTCTTCTTACCTGCTCCCCTCCCATGTTGACTAAAAGCTCGGTGCCATCAGGACTGAAGGTCACGTACGTGGCCACCAGGACTCTCAGCCGGTTGTTGTAGTCTGGAAGTTTCACTGGAAGGTGCCCTGAGGAGGGAAGAGGTCCATACGCATTAGTGTAACTAGTAACTGTCATCTTTGTCCTATCCCAGCTGCTCCACTTTACAAGAGGTTGTTAAGAGAGCAAGGTCATGAAATACAAGCACCTAAGTGATTTTCCACTTTCCTGCTGCTGTTTATTAAATCCTTTCATGGGCCACTGAAATACTCAGATGCACACAGCTGTCTTTCCACAAATTCTAGATACCATTTTTCAATGCAATCTCCATATGAACAGAAGACTGGTTTCTAGCGAGCTTACTAACACTGAACTTTGCAGAATCCAGCAAATCTCAATTTTAGGGATTCACTAAGTATCAGCTTCTATGATTTGTGGCCAACTGCAAGCACCAGCATCTTCAACCCTCTAATCAGGTTTCCTTAACAAAGCTCTTAACACAACCAAACTCAGCCTCCTAAATATTCAGCTCACACAAGGGTTCTTTTGCTTCAGTCTGGAAATGTGTCGCATGACTAATTCAGGGGACCTAAGAAATCCTCTAGTGGGACTCATCATACGCAGGATTGTCAAAACTGGTCTGCTGAACATGCTGGTCTAAGACACCTAAAAAACAAACATTTTTTAGAGGGGGGGGGAAGAAAAAAGTAATAATCAGTACTGTAGAAGAATGGCATCTAAGTTGCCCAGGATCTGCATCTCATTTTTCCTTTACAGGATGAAGGAAAAGATTCCTTCCAAAAAGATTCCTGTGTCAAAAAGATTTTAAAGAGCAGCCTTGATGGGACTAGTCCCAGAAGTCTGTAGCCCCAAGGATTACCCAATCCTTGATTTTTTTTCCAATAAAGTTGACAAAAGACACTTACGCTAGACAAGAATGAGTAAGGCCAGCTCACCAACACATTCCACTGACAAATCAGGCCGTGTGGGTAAGTAACATAGTTGAGCAAGAATTGAGAGCATAGAAGTGAGAGAATCTACAATTCCATTAAACATTGTCATGTTAGAAAAAAGCTCTTCCAAGCAGTGGTTTCTGGTGCAATGGACAGAAAATTCAGTTTCTTTAGTCTTTAATTTAATTTTTCAAGTCCCCCGTGTCACCCCCCCAGCAGAGGTCCCCATACCTGCCACGTAGTACTGAGCTGCACCATCCGGGAGGGGTTTCTGCCGGTCGCAGAACGTGTGCACTCCAGCTGAAGGACTCTGCTTCATGCTTTTTCTAGCCAGAAAAAAGAGTAACTTATAAACACAGCATTCAACTGCTGGAAGCCTAACCCAGCCTCATATTTCTTGTTCACACACAAGGCAAGGCCACACGCTTAGACAACTGTGCAGTCACAAACCTGCAGCACGCCACCCAACAGCACTTCGGTGCATCAAAAAGATTGCATGGGTGAGAGAAAACTTGGGAGAACTGTCTCGTGGGACACGTGAACTCCTTGCAACGTCCCTTTCCCACTAGAGCCTTTAACAGGTCTCTGCACCACTCGTGTCAGTCAAGGAGGTCCAGAAGAGCCAGTTGCCATTACCTGTGGTTGTGGATCATGCGGATGTCGTACAGCCGCACGAAGGGCTCATTTGCCCCCACGGCTAAGTAGTTGTTATCTTGGGGGTTGACTGTGAGACATTTGGCCTCCACCAGCTCCCCACAATACTCGGTCAAGTCTATTAGGACATCTGAACGTTTGCTGTTCTCCCGCAGATCGTACTGTCTGTATGGGAAAAGAGTCAGGTGAAATACGTCATGAGAAAACAGAAATAGCAGGAAGGGAGAGGTCAGCTTTCCATGGTGACCAAATTGAAAATGGCCCAAGACACCCCGTTCATATAGCCCAGTGGCAACCTACATTTAACTGGCTTGTGTACAAAGAGATGACACCGAGTACAAAGCCGTTTGTGTCACGGGTTACTGGGAGCACCTCAATTCAGTATGCACTGAGTCTCAATATCAGCATAATTGCTAAAAACAACTCTGTAACGTGCACAGATTCACTCAAGCTCCAAATTTAAACTCCGAGTTGTGACCTAACAAACAGTATCTAGTTGGAAACCAGAACAGATTCAGATGGTAACACCTACTCATTTTAGTCTCAATGACTTTGGAGAGAAACTACGCTCGTATCTGCCTTCCTCCCATTTGATTTGGCTATTCCTCTCTTGGCCTCCCTTTTCAGCAGAGGAAAATACTCTCCTCAGCCTCTCTGCTTATCAAAGGAGTTCACATTTCAAGATAAAACCTTACAGTTTCAGGAAAGAGAACAATAAGCTTAAACTCTTTACAGAATCACAAAATAACTGGGATTGGAAGGGATTTCTGGAGGCCACCTGGGCTATAGCTCCTTGCTCCAACAGGGTCGGCACAGAGCAGGTTGCCCAGGACTACATCCTGTTGGGTTTTGGACATCTCCTAGGATAGAGACTTTGCAGACTGGGCAACGTACTCCAGGCTGCTTAGTAGAGACTCATTAGGCCTATGCATGGCATATAGTGCAGTGGATCTTGATCCAGTTCATTTTGGGACAGAACTAGGGTCCTGTACCTGATGAGCCCATCTTCTGCTGCACTCCAGAAGGTGTTGGGCCACATGGGAGCCGTGGCAATGCGCTTAACCCTGTTGGTGTGGTCTCCAAACATGTGGATGGTCTCCTTGACAGTCAAGTCATGGACGTGCACCTTGGAATCTGCAGCTCCCGTGATGAGGATGCGATCCCCTGAATGTGGCAAGAACTGTGGAAGACAGATCTGACATTTAAACTGGCGAAGTGCTGAGGCTCTACGCATCTAACTGTCCTTCCCGGCAGGTCAGAGATAAAGCAGCTTGCTTTAGGAAAGCAAGCTCTACTATGTCCCCCACATATGCTATGGGATACTCCAGAGTCACAAATTACAGTAATTGCCATTTCATCAAACCTCTTCTGCTCCAACCATTTTCTTTGTTTTTACCTAGGTAAATAGCTAAGCCCAGGAGCAGCATAAACTAAGAGGAACAAGAATTACATTTAATACAGTATCTCCTAACCTTTGAAATACCAAATTATTTCCTTGGGAAAATGCCTTGCACAAAAAGAGTTTCCCAGCAACATTAGAGCTGGGATCTATTCTCATGCTGCTTAAGCTGCTGATTTTCTGCTAGCCATTTATTCCTCCTAATCACATACCTTGACAGAAAAGATATTTGCAGTGTGCCCTGTGTGCATAGAAAGGAGCTTCTTGTGATGCAGAGGATCCCAGACAATCGTATGCTGATCATCAGATCCTGAGGCCAACAAGCTAGAAGACAGAGACAAGAAGAATTTTCAGTTTGTGTTCCCCTGTTCCACGCTACAATCAGTTTCTTAAGAGTGGTTTGACCCCTTTAAGTTGGCCATTAAGTCAGCTCAGGAAGACTCCTTGCCCCTCTTTTCTCAACTATATATTCTCGTTATTTCCTATGTGCCAATCCCACACAGCCAGTTCAGGGAGCTGCACTGGACAAACGTCAACTCCATAGGCAAAAAACAAAACAATTCCACAGAAAATAAAGTGAATGTTCTTAGACCCTTCAACCAGAGGTTCAGATGGCCCAATGGAAACGATAAGAACATGTGGTCAACAACAAAAACCAGGGCTTCCACTTTCCCCGTTAGCCTGGCTGCGTTAACTGCTTCCATGTCAACCTGGAATCCAAGCCAAGCTATTCCTGGACCCAAGCAGTCCCAAGCCGGACCCCATTCAGTGAGTCCAGACGGATTTTTAAGTGCAGGGTGTGCCTGTGGTACTGCAAGGAGTTGTTTGTCTTGTACATCTGTCTTCTGCTGCAGCAAATGAACTTGACATCTGCATCCATCAGCTGTTTCACTTTCTACTTAGAGCCAGAGCTCACTTTCAAGTACATGAAGCTTCCACTAACAAGTAATTTGGAAGATTATCAGGCAGCAGACTTTGGGTCTTATGGAAGTATGTCAAGAACTACAGGATCTTCCTTCCATCCAGTTATTTCTCATGTAGACATTGTTTACTCCACTTGATTAACAAAAAAAGCTCTTATTTTCCCTCTGGAGTTGTAAACAGGGGTGAATATTCTACGTCCCTCTCTTATGCATTTGTCCCCCAGCAAAAGCCTGTAACAGCACAGGGAGTAGGGAAACGTTCCTTCAAATCAACTGGGCAAATCCCGAAGATTCACTATAATCTGTAACACCACTTAAGAGAAAAGCAGCAGCCTTTAATCTCCACCTCTTAGTCTATTTCCCTTGTGCAGTCATTAAAGGGGCACATCTAATAATATCTAGATATACTAACAAAATAAAACCTCTTTTGAAGTGCCAACTCCTAAACTTTGGCTTGATTCCGTATTCGTTTTACTAGGAATAGAAGAGGGTTGCTTCGGGTAAAATGACCTCTACTCTTTACTCCTGGAGAACCTGGCTTACCAGTTTGCGGATCCCCTGAATCAAGGCATGTACTTACTCTCCTTTTTCATTCCATTCTAGGCAGTTGACACACCCAGAGTGACCCTGAGGAAAAAAAAAGGGGAAGAGAGTATTACACAAACTTTAGACTTATCAAACAGGGCTGTTCTAAGACAAGGACACAGTGAGCTCCCCACACATAACAACTTGTTCCAATACAAGCAGCTTTTTATTCCAACACTGGGAAAAAGGAAAAACAAAAAAAAAACCCACCCACATGGCAGATAAGCACCTCCAGAAAAGAAAGACATGCTGTAGCATTTGGGGGAGAAAAGGCACAAATGAAACAAGCAAACGAAAAGAAGTAGTGTTGAATGAAATGGCAGCTCAGCCTCAGAGGCTACTGGTGAAATCCTACTGTGCGCACGGGAAGGTGACTTTGTTCAAAAGCCCTTGGCTAGACTGACAAATTACACGTACAGGTTCTCTGGGAATGCAGGGAAAATGCACTTTTGATAACTCCCTTTTCAAAGCACCTTGCTGCTGGGTGACTGCATGGTACCTCCCCAGACAAAGCAGCTAATAAATGTAACAGGAAGAGACTAGGACAGCACTGAAGAACACTTGATTCGGGAGACTTGGTTGAAAGGGGACAGAAGAACTCGTGTCCCCCAAACCAGGACAATCTTAAGATCCTCTCAAGCTGTATCAGATTGCAGTGCAACAACTGGTGCTTTAGACATTACGGTCTTCACTGTTTGAGCTGAATATCTTGACTGGCTCACAGTTAAGATCAGTTTGCCTTGCTCGGACACTCCAGTCGAGATTAGTTGATAGACACTAGTGACACCAGTTAAAAGCTTTGCTGTAGGTGCATTAACCCATAAAGCTCACACAGGATCATGCTGAAATATTGCAGTCTCTGATCCAGTTGAGAGGAGCAACTAAACAGCATATCTCTCCCCAAACAAGAGAAAGAAGTCCGTGCAATGCTGTATTTGCTACAGTTTGCTGCAGAACAAGGAGCACTCTGTTCTTTAAGCATTGACCCCTTACCTGCAATTCTGCTTCCAGGCCCAGGCGGCGAATGAAGGGATCGGTGACATGATAGTGGCGCTCAAAGCCCAGTGCACCTCTCTCCTGCACAAAGCAAATCCAGGTCACACCGACTACACCATGCAAAGCATTTTCTCCATAATAATCTTGCCAGATATTGGGGCTATCCTTCATATGAGATCCAGGTTAAGGGGTTTGTAACCCTTGCCAAAGAGGCTCACCCCAAGACAGAAATAAGTTGCCTGGTTTTGGACAGAAACGGGAGATAAAAAGAGCTTGAGGATGCCTGCCTCTGTCCCTAGCAAGGATTTCAGAAGGAGCAAAGCCTGCCATTATACAGCATCCCAGTATTCCTAGCACATTCTCACTGTTCCCTGAGCCCACTGCCACCAAGAACACAAGCACTGGGCCACATAACTGGGCAGCATCCTTGAAGATGGTTGGCTTCAGCAGGAAGGGAGGAGAGCGCGTAGCTGCAGAGCCTCCGCACGGCCTGCTCCTCGGGGACGAGGACAGCTGCCACATAAGCACGTCAGGACAAATGAAGGTGAAGAAAAGCAGGACAGTTGTTTCCCCTGTGATCTTACAGGGTTCACAGATGCATTAGCAGATGGCTTGGATGAAAGAAGGACAACTGCAGAGGCAGAAGTGAAGGGACTGCAAGCCGTATTTTGGATGGAACAGCTAACAACCAGGGGAGGTTCCTCCCTGGGACACCTGGTTGGGTCTCAGGCCTGTCCACTGCCACGCAGCAGTCCCACAAAGCCTATTTAAGCCTTTGTTTATCACCATTTATAGACGAGAATGTTAACAGCCAAGAGACTGTAGTTATGAGACCAGGACCACGTTAGCAGTTACAGAACGGACACGAGGAACGAGCTTACCCAGCTATAGCTCTGCACACCAATACTAAATAATCAACTCCAGACACTAAAGGCTATTTGAAATCAAAACAGGGACACAAGGTGGTGGGGAGTAGAGGGAAGCAACACAAAGCAAGACGGCTTTTTTTTTAGTAGCTTACATTACAAACTTAATCCCCCTTTAGGTATTTTATGGACAGCATTCTCTAACATGCTGCTTTCAGCAGCGCTGATTACGGGCAAAGCTGCAAACGATTTGAGGTCTGCAAGTCCAAGTAATAATTGCCCATTGTGCCTGCTGCAGCTAGTCCTTTCACATTAAGGGATATTTCATTAATGCAGCCATCAGATGACTGATCTGACCACAGCAGAAGTTTTTCCCCACACAAAAGGAAGTAAAACATACCAAAGGAAAGAAGGAGAAAAAAGAAAGGGAGAGTGAGGGGTGAAAATCATTTGCTCTACTACAGCCAATCTTTGATGGCAAGATCACACAGAAAGAAAGAAAATGCAAAGTATACAGAAAACTCATGAGGAAAGCTAGTTAAGAGTCCTTTGCACTACCAAAAACACAAGTGGACAGATTTCTCTCTCCAACTTTTTCATCTAAAGGAACAGACCTGCTGATGTCAAACCATCAAGACGCGTTCCTGCTAGGGAAAAGGACCGTGCTCTTGTCCTGCTGAAAGCTCATTCCAGCTCTGCACTAATGAGGGCAATAGGTCCTACACATCTGTTCTCTTAAGTTTTTTACACAGCTTATCAATATCTGAGCAGCAGAGATCTCTTCAGAAGTGAAAGGAAACAGTCTGACTATTTCCTGACCCGGCGTGACACCAATTCTCTACCCGCTCTCCACCCAACACGGGAGAACACTTGCTTAGCCTTAGCACATACCTTGATCTGCCTGTGGATGATGTCTCGAGTAATGTTTACTTTTGCCATCTTCTTCCAGTGGGGCAGAGGAAAAGAAGCTAAGGGAAGACGGCAACCGGGTTTGCCAACAGAGCAGAGATCCACAGTAAGGGCATTTAATTACCTGCAGGTCCCAAAAAAAAAAAAAAAAAAAAAAGAGTGAACAAATCTAGCATTCAAACATTATTTGGCCATTTATATACAAGATTAAGCACTTTTTTTTTTTTTTCAAAAAACGAATGAGGTTTGTACAAAGGCCTTTCAAGAAATTCAGGAACGGGAAGCGTCCATACAGGAGGGAAGGAAGGATGACTGAAGCCATCCCGGTTCACAAACAAACGCGGAAGGAACCTCAGGATTCCACACGTGCACCAAAAAGAAATTCCAAACCAGCAGAGAACTTGCACTTCCAGGACCACATCCTTCTCCACTGCCTTTCTTGCCCCTTTGCACTTGCAACCACTTGAATGCAATCTCACTTTCCCAAAACGAACACACGCAACGACACGGACAGTCGTCGTGACACGGATACCTTTTTGGCCATCTCTTCAGACAAGCACTAAAAAGGTTTGCAACCGAGCACGAGAGATTCATTTACCACATTTGATCATCAGCCAAACGCGATAACTGAAAGAGCACAAGCTCCTAGAGATCATAGCAGCCAACTATCAAGCAACACTATCATCTGAACGCCTGATTAAATCAGCAATAGAAAACAGTTCTTTTAAATCTGCATTTCCAAGAATAATTTGCATTTTCCACATTGCTAACCCAGTTCTGCATTTCATGCACTACACGGGATCATTGAGACCCTTCAAAGTTATTCTGACAAAAAAATCAGCCAGGTTGCCAAGTGTTTCTGCCAACAAGCTGCTCAGCAAAGCACCAGTTACCCCAAAAAATGGTGCCATTCACCCCATTTACACACTACAGACCAGGCACTATTCTATTCGGATAGCCGTACAAGTCACTTTAAAGAGAATTTGTATTTTCAATATCCATTTTTGCCCTGCATAAGCAAGTAGCTTTCAGTTCTTACGAACAAGCACCCACAAGCAGAACAGGCCCCAATTTTCACCAGGCTCCTCTTCGGACC
The DNA here is from genome assembly GCA_032273925.1 of Rhynchotus rufescens. Lineage (NCBI taxonomy): Eukaryota > Metazoa > Chordata > Aves > Tinamiformes > Tinamidae > Rhynchotus > Rhynchotus rufescens. Next base: position 31,574 of record JAVCKT010021264.1, read on the forward strand.
GAGGGAAATGCTGATCCACGGAAACCAGAACCTTTCCCAGCTCCATCTCCCAGTCCACCCGCGAGGGGCCCAGCTGCTCAGCCCAAGCACAACGCGCCCTTCCTGCCATAAGGGTTAGTTTGTCATAAACATAAGCCCACCAGGTCAAATTCACCACAGCCCAACTCCGGCTTTGGCAGCAGAAACACCCGGTAAGCTGAAGGATTCGGGCAGTCGGGGCTCCTGCACAATCCGTGTCACCTACAAGCCTGAAATTGTCCTTGCCACCAGAGCTGGCATGCATTTAGTTACGCATTTGCTGTCACGTATGTCTTTAATCCACATTTCTTCTACTCCCAAGGAGTTCTCAGGCATGCCCAGGAAGGCACCTCATGTTTTAAGTGCCCTTAACCTTACTCACCCTCCTGTTAGGTAATACCTGGTCCACTCCCAGCTTCACGGCAAGCGGCAGCACTGCAAATGCCTCTACTCATCAATATTTCACACCAATCCTTGTAATAGGATGATTAAACTATCAGATTTTGATACCTATCCTCTGCTTTTGCAGGCCAGCTTACCACTGCTGTCATTTGGCCTGTTTATGTAGGCAGAATAACAAATCACGTAGGCACAAGAACAAAAATAACAACAACTGCCTTTAAGAATAACCCAAGAGCAAGCAGCAAAAGGCCGTCATTTATCCCACGAGCACCCGAAGCAGAGCGGGCAGGTCCTGACGAACCCGGCACGAGGGCAGCTCCGGCACAAACGGGACGGCCGGGCGGTTCCTTGTGTCTTTCCTCTCCCTCAAACACCCATTCCCCTTCCTCACCAGAAAGGCACCTCAGTTTCCCTTTTAAGAGCAGTTTAGTTTCTTTCAATCTTACTAAGACCCCAGGGGTGCAGGCTACCAAGGTGCAGCCGAGCAGGCGCCTACCCCGCGATAACCGACCTGTTGCTCTCCTAAGGCCCCTGAAAGAACTTGGGTCAAATCTCCCATCTCCTGTCCTTGCAATTTCCAAGCAGCTCCTTTTCTTTCGGTGACTACCTTGCAAGAAAACCTCTCCTTTCCTGCAATGTAAGGGCTTTACAGAGACTGTAAAGACAGACGGTTATGACAAAACTGCTCCTTAAGAAAGCCTTAAAGTCACTTGCTCTCCATCTAAGTCCCATCTACAATTCCTTTCTCTTCTGCCACGAGATCTGACATATCCAGCACTTCCAAAGTGGACATTTGTTGTGGGAATGCTGAGTTTGCCACCTCTGCGAGGCCAGGCTGACTTTTAGAATTAGGAATGTGTCGTGGAGCTTCTCAATGACCCGCTGGACAGGTCATTGCCAGCTAAAATAACTCACAGGTGTCCTAACAAAATGTTGTTCCGCAGGTCTTAACATGATATTAACTTTATTTCTTAAAGACTGAAGTAACTTGCCCACGAAATACTGCACTGTCACCAACCAAAGGGTCAAAACCAAAGATTAAAACA
>JAVCKT010021265.1:0-16674 GCA_032273925.1 Rhynchotus rufescens
GAATCTATATGTTCTCTGTGTGCAGGGAGAAGAAGGGATGTCAAGATCTCCCTCATCTTTATCATGTTTGCATCTTCTCCTGAAGAATGCAACAGTATTTGCAAGAACTTCAGGTAAAGCCAACAGATGATTTAACTAAATACAGTTAAGGACGGACATTGGTTGATGGGGCAATGGTTCATAAGACCATTTAAGGCTTGGAAAACATACAGTGAGAGACTCCAGAAGCTGAAAGCTTTTAACTTAACTAAGAGAATGTTAAGGGCTCAGTTCATCATAGTTTATAGGAAAAGGAATCTATTGGTGTTGGACTCAGAACTGCCATGCTTGGATGACTTTGGGAATGCTTCTTGGTATTTTGCCTTTACCTTGTGTGCTGATATGGGACCAAACACAGTGTGATGCTAAGAACACAAGCCCCTGGTGTCACCAAGAGTGATAAAAATGTTCGGAGCCTGCACTTGTTTCAAAGTCAGGATTGTGCTTCTTCTTAAAAGTTTCCAAATAAAGCTTTGTTTAGAAGTGATAAAACACCTTCCTAGTAAAAAAACACCAATCATAGATACCTTGGGAGATTGTCGGGCATGCATTTTACAGAGAGAAGGAACCGTTGACTCATTCACTTTGAACTCTTCCATATCACAGCTCCTTTCGCCCAGCTGTCCCCGTTCCTTTTGTTTGCCTTCCAGCAAGACATCCAGCCTTGAGTTGAAAGACACCAAGGGCATCACACAGAGGTGCTGTTGAAAGGCTTGCTTACCCTGACCCCGTGATCCTTTACAGCGCTCGTTCCTCCGGGCTGTCATCCCGACACATCCAGTAGCTTTGCACTCCTTATCCCGTCGAGCCGGGGAGCGCCGCATCTGCCTCTGCTGCTCTGCGTGTCGCTCTAGGCTCTGCTCTTACAGCTTTTAGTTATATTCTTATTCCTCTATCCAGTTTTAATGCCCACACACTTGAAGCAACCATGGTTTTTTTTTTTCCTCTAAATCCACTAAAATGTTGGAAAGCACCAGATTGAAATCAAATACCTACTGCATCCCTTTCATTCTCAGAAGGCCCCCACCTCTAACAATCAGTATAGAAATACCTTTTTTTTATTATTGTTATTTTCCCTGTCAAAACATTGCCAGACAAGGACTTGGCTTATCCACAAACAAGGAAGGGGTAGGACAGTACGCTCATGGCTCAACAAGGCTCTGCTTCAATTCACACAAATCCCAAGGACTATTTACTAAATAACAGGAGCAGGAACAGGCTCAATAATCTAAAATTCACCTGGGAATCAGCTTATTTGCTCTCAGTTCACATGAAAGGAGATGCCTCTACGCAAGCATATGTGACCTCCATCAAAGGGAATCATGAAAATATCCCATTCAGACATGGAGGAGCCGTGGCATTTTTCTGAGTAGATCTCTACTTTTCCATTTTTCCATTCAGAAACCCAGTACAAGGAAAAATAATAAAAATTTGTCATGATTTTATGGTAGCTAAGGCTTCCTGTACAGAAGGAAAACTAAGAACTCCCCTCTAAGATCAGTCTGAGTAAACTTGAACGCTCCCTAGTACCTGGTGAACAGACAAAAATATTTAGATGTGACTGAGGGACCTGCAGCTTAGGGAAGGGATCAGGCTGTGTATGTACATGCATACATATGCATTTGGTGTAAATATATATAAAATATAAATATATCAATAATGTATATATATATGATCTATATTTTGTATGCCTAAATATCTATGTCGTCTTTCACCAAATTTACTGAGGCAATGCCATGCAGAACTATCTCAGCCCTTTGGAAACACATAAATACCTGTGTCTTTAGCAAATGAACTTAGGCTTAAAGACTAAAGTCTGGTTCCTTCAGAAAGACGCTTTCTGCATAACTCCATTGGGTGGCATTTCTCTAATTCCATTCCCTAGTCTCTGGTTTGTGGAGGTACCTGGGAGAGAAGAGTGAGTCTCCCTTAACACTCCAACCCGGGGCAGTCTGTGAAGGGGGCTGAGGGTGTCCAAACTCCTCACAAGCAGCACGATGCTCCCTCGGTCACAAAATCCACACATTATGTAAGAGGAAGCAATCATTGTCCTTAAACCATTCACGGCAGGAAGCTTGATTTAAACTGTAAGCTTAGCTTTAACTAGCCACCAGAGAATCTTGATTCAAATACTCAGCTTTAATCTTGTTTTGCATTTGTGCTTTTCAGTTATTTTCCTCTAAAACTAGTTTGATTCTCACTGGTTAGTATAATTTTGCACTTCTCTATCCTAAATCAAACAATATCCTATATCAATACATATTTATTCCAGCAATTATATAGTTTAGCATGCATTTATTCAGATTCTTTTTTTTTAATGAAAAGAAAATGGTGAACAACAGATTTTCTATTCAGTAGATGATTGCTGGATTTCGTGTGTGTGCGTGTTTTGTTTTGTTTTTCTTTTATTTGGAGTTCACGTCAAGCTGCCTTTAAATGGAAACTGGAATTCAGTTATAATTTCACCCCCTTCCTACCAAACGGAGGGTAGTAAAACTGCTTGAAACTGCTGGAGATGCAAGAAGAGGATAAAAGTCTTGCGCTGGAAGGAAAGGGGTGCTAACAAAGACTGCGTTGGCCAGGGAGCTAAGATGAAGGAGTATTTAAATAAATGCTCAACCATGCTGTTTTTTACAGTGCCATAGCTGACTTAAATAGCTCCCCTGTATTTTCATTACCTACCTGCAGCCACTGCCTCTCAGTTGACCCAAATCTGGAAGATTTGGGGACTTCTGCTGGTTTCCCTACCTCGGAGCAACTTGATAGGGAAAAAAAATCCCCTTTTCCACCTAGAGAAGAAGTGATTGCTGTCAGAAGCTGGTTTAACACCTCTATAAACTGGCTCAAGGTGCCTGTCCAAAGACTTTTGCCTGTTCAGTTCTTTACCTTTCCCTAAAATGTTGGCAGGTAGCGCCCAGGGGTTTGCAGACAGCCTGAGGATGGTTTTAAAGCCTCTAGACATTTCTTCTGCACTTAAACCAGAGTCTGGATTTGGTTGCCACAATTTCATACGTCATTTTAAAGAGTTTGTTTATTGCAATTTTTAAAAAGCACACGTAATTTAAATTAAAGCTGTTTCCTGAGTTTGCTGCATCTGAAGTTGGTTGGAGGTGCTTAGTGTGGAAAGATCTCACCCATGGACACAACTATGAGATGGGGAGGAAGAAATAAAATGAAACAAAACAAAATAAAATAAATAAATTTTTAAAAGACACTGTCTTTTTGGGGGGGAGCTTGGGAAGAGCCCTTCATGCTCAATTTTCAGCAAGTGCCTGGGGTGTCTGTGCCCACTGCAGGACCCTGGAAGCTCTTGCAGTCTCCAAGGGAGTTTTCTGGGCCATGGCCCCTGTGACACTGTTTATTTGACACATTATCTCACAGTTGTGTGACTTGCTTCTATGTAATAGTGGCAGCAACAATAATGAAAAGCAGCCTTTTTTTCCCTCTCTTGTCCCCTCAAACATGATCAGTGCATGTTTGAGGCACTGCCTAAGCCAATATCTTAAATCCCTTTTGCACCCAGGACTTAATATATTAAGGGATTATATTTGAGGGCATTTGCCTTGTTTGCTTTTATTTGTCTGTTCAATAAGAAAAATTAAAGGGGTCCAAAAAAAATTACATCTTCAATTCATAAGAGGGAATTAAGATGAAAAAGAAGAAGAGAAATGAAGTGACACAGTTGAGGTTAAGCACTGTCCAGGGCAGAGGCATGGATTAAATGACTCAAACTGCAGCCCAATGCCTATATAAAAATTATATATATCTCTTCATATGACTCAAAAAAATCCATGCTGGTCCATGCTGGTAGGGACAAAACAGAGCAACAGAGAAACAGAGCAAAACAGAGCAACTGGCTCACAGTATAAAATTAAAGTTCCAACAACAGCTGGAACAACAGAAACAGTTTCAAGAAACACAGAAAATTTTGCAGAATTTGGGTTGAATTTGCAAAATTAGCTCTTGTCCTGCATAGAACAACATGGCATCATGTAAGAGTTAATCAAGAACCCTTGAGATAGAAAGCAGCGAGATTTTAATGACCATGCTCTTATGGCAGGAGCTTTATAGGGACCTTGGCATGCACCTCTGGGCATGAGTTTGCAATGGCAGGAATGGGCTCGTCCACTTGTTTGCAATGGCAGGAATTGCTTCTTCCTCCCTTTGCTGGTGGACATGCATCTTCGGGTTAAAAAAAGGCAAAACCAGCTCCCATGGAGGAGCCTGGACCTGCTATGGAGTAAGACACTGTATGACGGACCTAAATGGAGATGTAGTGGTACAAGAAAAATAGACGTGAACATCTAGAGATGCCAAAGCAAGGATGTTTTCCTTGTAGAGAAACAGCACCTTTCCCTACACATCCTGCTCCTTGCACACTGGTGCTGTCCCTGCACGGTAGGGATGGCGTGGAAAACAGGGAAGAGGCAAAGGGGAATATTCCAGTCACTGCTCACACGTGCATATCCCAAAGAAATGAGTCGGAAGCCAAGCGTTGCCATTACAAGGATCCAAGGTTTGTTGATAACTGAACCTGTCTGCATCTTCTCTAAGGTGTGTCACACAGAAAGAAGAAAGCAATTTATGTCATGCAGAATAGTATTAAAAAGAAAAGAGAAAAGGAAAAGAAAGAAAAATACAAATTCTCTTTAAGAGTATTTGTCGATTTTCCAGCAATATTGTTCAGTGCAATTATTTTTTATAAAATATTCTCCCTGGCAAGAGAGTTTAAGTGGCCAAGGGAAGGACAAAATTAAACTGCCATTGAAAACAATAATAAATTCTTATCTGTTATTATTGTTTCTACAAGCCCTCTTCACCAATATTCCAGCTAAGAGTTTATTCAGTTTGGGATTTTTTTTTTTCTTTTTGATTGTTAAATAGCTTCACTACCACCACCACCATCTTCATTATTATAGTATGAAACTCACACACTAACTTATATTGAACTGTAATTCATTACAGCAAAATAAGATTGTAAAAAGGTTTATGTCAGTGTTCTTGCAGACACAGGTTACAACAATGAATAAAATCCATCTTCTATGGACATTAAAAAATAAAGGGAAGACTTATTTTGCACTAGAGAGAAGAATGCCAGGGACAAGATATATCCACCTCAGCAATGAGTGGGAGTTCCTTCACCAAAAAAAAATCCAAGTATTATCTCTCATCACTATTGCAACAGTTGAATTCGTAGGTCCAGATTATTATTATAAAGAAGATGAGAGGACAGAATATGAGAGAGATCAGGAATTCATCATCAAGAATGGCTGTGCCTAGAAAGGTGGATCACAGGTAAGGAAGATGTAACAGCCTTCCAGAGAGCCATTTTTTTCACTAGGGAACGTAGCATTTGGGAGTGATGTAGTTAAACTCTCCATTTTAGGACTAACATTCTTTGTAATATTGGTATCTTCATGGTTGCAGAGTCAGAAGTCACATTTCTTTCCCTGACCTCCACATTTCAGGTGATCATCTCATCTCCAGCTATTTTTATAAAGGTGGCTTCAGCGGGTTGCGAAATCCCAGTAATCACAATGTATTATCAAAACGGGGTATTGCTTGTAAATGCTACCTGGGGAAGGAAGTGTAAAAAAATCCAGGCACTGCAACAGTTTGGATTAGTGAAAATCCACTTCAGGACCAGTTACTCATTTTGGTAGTTTTCCAGTGCTGTTTGTTATGATATGCAACTGATGCCCAATCTTTTGTGTTAAGGCTCTGCCTAATTTTTATTTCAAGCTGAAACATCTTGTTAATATTAAGGTTACAGTTGCTAGAAGGCAAGTGAAGAATGACAGCCAGCAGATGCCTGATCTTGACCTAGCAATTCTAATTTATTCTTGTCTTCCTATACTCAAAAGGCATAATACCAGCTTAAGAAAACCGAGCACACAGCACATTCTTTCTTTTTTTTTTTTTTTTTTAATATTTATTTTAAGGATTTTTTTAAAATGTCTGTTCTGAACTCTCTGGAGTCTCAGTATCATATTTTTGCCTACACAATTTGCAGAAGCAGCATGTCTGAAGCACACACTCATTTACAGGAAGTACTTCATAATGCACTATTTAATTCAAAAAAAAAAAGAAAAGAAAAAGATGATGTTGTTGCAGCCACAGTAACAATATTAACAATAGATTGTATGAAGCTAGAGAGGAAATTACTCAGCAAAACGTGGCAATAAAAAGAAAAGTCAACATGCATTATATCAGAAGGGTTTTAACAAATAATTTGTGATGCTAAGATTACACAATTCCAGTATTGCTAATTGCACTGATATATTGAATTGTATTTTGGGTCAGTGATTTGGGGCAACATGATTTGGGGAATAGGGGGGTGAAAGTAAAAAAAAAAAATACTGAGAAAAAATACTTGCAGTTCAGAGGTTCAGAACTGACTAGGAGCTCCTAGAAAGACCCCTGGAAGCGTGTATAGACCCCAGTAGAAAATGAGCAACACACAACCACAGGGGAACAAGAAAAGTCCATGGAAATAATTACCATTTGATTATCTATTGTAAAGAAGCTCTGGGGAGAAAATATTTAGAAAAAAAAAAGCTGATGAAATTCTGGAGCATGTGGTTTGATCGCCATGACAGCTTTCTGATTTAATAAGAAGCAGAAATCTATATGAGAAAGCTGGTGGTGAACAGCATGTTGCAGTGTGTTTAACCAGGAGTACTTTGTACCAAACTGGCACTCAGGCTCTTTTCAAAAACAGTTAGTTTTTGAACTAGTTTTGAACCTAGGACCTGATCTAGCATCACTGATATTAACGGGGGTTTTCAGAGGCTTCAGTGAAGTCTCTATCAGACTCCCTTGAATAAGAGAAAGTATTTTTCAGACTTCCTAACTACGTGGGAGAAATAAAATTATATTGTTTCTTTGGTGCTTCTAATTTGAAAGGTTTGTCTTTTATTATTTCCTGCCACCACTCACCCTTACGTTTCTAAATATCTTTTACTATTATTCATTTCCATCAAATCTTAACTTCCTATGTAATTTTTAAGTGGCAGTAATGGCTTAAGGATGCGGAATCAGAAAGTGTGGGGGGCACTGCAAGAAATGCTCTATAAGCCATCTATTATGTCAATTAAATAGCAAAGAATTGCATCCACACTGGTAGAAGGGGCAAAAATATCATGTGAGCTTTTCAGGCCTGGATTACGACTACTTTTCAGTGCTGCAAAATAATATGAGAATTTTCAGGAAAGACAATTTAATGAACCAGGACATATTCACTTGCGTTCTGGTTGTTTTGGTAAGGCTGGGAGAGCAGATATTGTGCTGGCTGCTTTCACGATAGTTTAAAGGCTCATTTAAATGCATCCCAGAATAGTAGTGACTAAAAGAAAAATTATTTCTCTCTGTGGGGTGTTGGTCCAGCTATGTAAAATGAATTGGCACTCTTAATCTTGTCACCAGTGAGTAAGTGTCTGTATAGCTACAGCCCCAATACCACATTTGGCACTGACTAGTGATATCAGAGGTGAAGCCAAAGACAAATGGACCTGAAGATTAAATTGTCTATCCTAAAAGGCAGCAACCAGTGGATGCATGGTGCAAGCGTGCAGATCTGTGCCCAGCAGTGCTGGTCTGACCCGCTTTGCAAATCTGAAGCATTGTCAGGATCGTTTTGGGGAAGAAAAGACACATTTCCCAGAGAGTGTTTGAGCTCTTGAGATGCAAAGAGGGAATCCAGCTCTGCAACAATCCTGGAGCCTGAATTTTGGCTTCCAGGGTGGTTAAATCTGGAATTTGAGTTCACATCCACTTATCTCTAGGTCGGCGAGATAAGCACATTCCACACTTCAGCAACACTTTACGCTGCCATAATTTCTTTGTCCAATACATCCCCATTCAGCACGCGGTCCTACATAGTCTCCAGCGAGCTTGGACCGTCTTGAGGCATCTGATGTTACTTATCCTGTCTGTGAGATCCTGCTGGCCTCTTGATACTACCCACATTCTTCCCGAGAGGAGATGACGGCGGAGAGAAACATCAGCTCCCCTCCACACGTGAGCACAACATTAATCACTGCCGACTTTTTGAGGAAAAGGCTCCGCGCTCTCCAGCTCACCCGTGTGCTTAACCAACTGCGCGCCTTGGTGGAAGCTAACACCAAAACACATTAAAATGAATCCTTCGTTTGCCCAAGCTTTTCTGAAATGGCTGAAAAATAATCTGTGCTTTTAGAAAAGAGTTGAAACTCCACTTTTACAAAAAAAAAAAAAAAAAAAGTAGTTGGCCCAGTTCTAATGTAATCCTGGAGCGAAGGCGCTGAATAAAGCAATAAGCTCTTTATCGCATTTAAGGCAGACAGAGAAATGTTCCTCTTTTCTTGGGAAAGGATTCTGTGCGCAAATGTCAACATTTTTGGGTCATCTCTCATGTTCAGACCTGTCAGGGGACTATGGACATGATTCATGACATCTTGGGCAGATCTGGAGCAAGATCTCTCACCAGAGAAACAATATTTGGATTTTCGCTTATACACAAGTACTGTCCATCTCTACCTCTGCTGAGAAACACTCTAAGCATGAAGTGCTCGAAGACCACCGTGAGCAACATACACCCTGAGCCAAAGAAAGCTCAGCAGTGCTACAAGTTATTGAAACTGGAGAAAGAGAAATGCTGAAGACCAACATGCACAATCAATCCAACTGAGGCAGTGCTCAGCCATCCAGCTTATCTAGACCATTCCCAAAAGTTTTTTTATCTATCCTATCTATCTTTTAACACTTGAGCTCCCCAAGCTTCTCTTAATAATCTCTTCTAGTACATGACATGGACAAGGAAAGGCAGACGAAGCTGAAGATGTCTCTGGAACCACAACAAAGATCTTGGAATCATCATCCTTTGAGTGATACTAAAAACGCAAGTGGAGAAGTTCCTGAGCCATCTGAGCTAACCTTAAAGTTAGTGCTACTTTAAGTAAGAGGAAGCTGGACTGGAGGCCTCCAGAGGTGCCTTCTAACTGAATTATTTTCTGACTCTGTACTTTTAGACCTTTCTGAGGAGAAACATCTTGCTTTTAGTACCTGCCTAAACGACTACATTCTCCCTCATTGTCCCTCATGTTCCCTTTCATTGTCCTTTTTACTATGTTAAACACAATTGCTGGCTCAATGCAAAGGGTGTTCAGGGCTACCTAGGGTAACACAAGTTAAATCATCTCCAGCATCAGATCCAAATGACTGCTTTATGTCAATCTTACTGAGAAACAGAGTGAAATACTACAGGGTTTTCTGGTAACTACTGCTATACTTCAAGGACTCAAAGTCCTCCCTGTGCATGGCTTTGAATTGTTCATGTGAGTTGACAATTTCAGCTTAGCACAGATGGTCACACTGCAAAATAACCCTTGAACTTCATTAAGCATCTATGTGAGCAGCACAGTGTGAGCATGTTAGCCAGGGATACAGCGTGGTGACCTGAGCTGTCCCCTCTGTCCCTTTACTGTGCATAGAGACCAGGCAGGTTGAGGTAAAAGCAGGATCCAACTGCAGGAAGGTCATTGGGTCTGTTTGTGGGTGCAGGGTTTGATTTCAGGGCAACCCTGGAGATGTAACTTAGTTAACTCTTCATTAAGAACAAACTCTTAACCTAGTCAGAATATCCAACCTCCTGGGAAGCCTGGGAACAGTTTAGATAAAGCCGGGTCTGGCTTTTCATGCCAGCTGCTTGTGCAAGTGATTTATGGACTGCAATATGCCATGGGACCAGATCACTTCATCAGTTTTCTTAGAGATAGACGGGTAGGCTGTGGCTGTACTCATGGAGTAGCCTCTCTCTGCTCCTTCAAGGCATCTCCACACCTCAAAGAAAATCAAAGCTTCTCAGAGAAGCCAGATCTCTCATTTTCTAAGAATACGATAAATGTCTCGGTAGAGCCATGCTTTGATGGCTTTGGATTTATAAACATCAGATGCAAATTTTGATTATTTATTTTGGATAAATAATGAACAGCATAAAAATCACGGGCAATAACCTTCATAGGAAAAGTTGGTTTAATGGGCCCCATAAAATCTTCTATTGATGGCAGGTTCATAAAGCTCCATATTGACTTCGGCTAAAGGCTATAACTTCTATCAATACTGTCAGCAATTAATATTGACTAATAAAGGTATCCTGTAAACTGAGTCATAGCATTAAGTTATTTTATGCTGCCATTAGCAAAATTTCATATCTTCTTGAAAACATTTCTCCTATAAATCTGGGTTTTCTCAAAATAGTCTGCGTGATGGCTAGCAATATAAGTGCCCATAGTAACTCTGCTTCTGTGTAAAAATAAAAAGCAAGGAGCAATTTTCTTGACAAAACTTCTAAAAGGATCTCAAACACTCACTCTCTCCAACAGCAGCTTTCAAGACGCAACACTTTCTTAGTAAGTGCTTCTCACACCTTTATATATGCCAAGTAATAACAAAATAAAAATGCCCATATCTTAAGATTCTGTCCTTCTGTCCATCTTCTCCTCCTCTATCTCTTTGGATACTTTCATACCACAGATTCAACTACAATCTCTGTATTGAAAAATGTGTGTCCTTCTCCCAGTTCTGGACAAGATTTTCTGATTATAAAAAAAAAAAGTTTGTTGCCTACCTTTCTGTTTTCCAAATTACTATGAAATGGTGGCTCAAGAATTGGTTAGTGTGGCACTGTGTTCAGGGAGGAATGCTGTTTCAGAACCAACTTAAATCCTATTGCCTCTGCTATTAGTCTCAGTAAAGCTATTCAATGCATGTGCTGCTGCTGATGTGTTGTTGCTAATATAATTTCATTCGTAAGCAAGTGATCTGCAGGTACAAAGCTGCATTTGCACATGTAAAGATAGCATTATGGAAACTAGCAAAAAAGACTCCAGCAGCTAATGTGATTCTTCTCTTGCTCTCACTTCTTTCTTTCTAAGGGCTGAATTTCTGTGGTTTGCTTTACTTAGTAACCTTGGAAAGAAAAATGTGTGGGGTAGAAACACAGCTGCACATATGCCATTGCAAATAGCACAGGGGAGGGTCTCACTTGCAAAAAAAAATGGGATGAAAATGCAAGGTGTTTATTTTCTTTGAGATTCCTTGGGAGCATGCAAAACTCTTAATTCACCCTGATAATCTCTCAGGTTTTTGGCTAAAACACAAGCCTTAGAAGTAAAATGATGTACACCTTCCACCTGTCCAAATAGGTGCAACCCTGTAAAATTCTCCATTAAGAAATCTAAAAAAAATACTGTAAAGATAATTAAAAAAAATCTTGTTTAAACACAAGGCCGTTTATCTTTGAACTTTGCCTAATATATCATTATCACTGAATAGAAACTTAATAAGCTTCTCCTGTAATTTTGTTGGAGTCAAACATGAAATCATGTGGGTGATACATCTCTCACTGTGTCATGGCTTCTCAGGGAAAAGGTATCATCATTTGTCACTATAATACGGCGGCAAGAAAAGAAAAAGCATAAAGAGAGCAAGCTATATAGTCATTTTGCATCAGCTCTCTGGGCGGATGTTCCAGCTCCCCGTGACCTGTGCGCAGCAGCTATATTAAGAAACAGGCGATGCCATAATTGAATTAAAGGTGCAAAGGCATCTTTGGCTGCGTGGATCCCGGGGTCAGGCAGCAATTGAATCTAAATTCTCTCTCCTTCCTACACGGCTCGGCAGAACTGCTGACCATAATGTTCACAGACCTGTGAAACACACGCGGGCGCCTCTGCAGCTGGGGACGCAAAGTTAACACAGAGAAGGAAAAAAAGAAAAGAAAAAAAAAGGGGGGGGGGGGAAAGTGACCTTCAGCTTTTATTTCTAGCAAAGAAAAAGGCTTCTAAAAATATTTCACCGATTTTTTTTTTCAGAGAGCCTGTTTTACATAAATGAAAACAGCTCCTGTCAAGGAAGCGGCTGGGAAAAGAAGGAATTATCTGCCCCAAAATTCTGTAGCAAATGTAAGAGCAGCAGGGGAGGGGAGATTTAATTTTTTTTTTTTTTTTTTTGCCTGAAAGGTCGCTATGGAAAGCAGAGAGAGTATTACAGCCACTTAATGATCTCTGTCGCCGTGATAAATAAGCAGGAGCTTCTCCAGCAGTTTATTAGCAAATACTCCGCAGGACGCTACAAAAGGCCGTGACATGGGACTATTAGAAGAGTGTTTCCTCTGAGTCTGATCAGAAAAAAAAAAAAGAAAGCACAAAAAAAAAATAAAAAATAACCCAAAGATTGCAGCAGAGTGATAAAAAGAGGCATTCCTGATGGAGCCCGCACACGGCTGTGCTGTCACTCACCGGTTTCGGTGTTCTCGTGCTCCGTGTCGGTGAGCGTGAGGTTGGAGTTGGCTCGGCTGGAGAGGCAGGAGCTGCGGCCCGACTTGGTGCTGCGTCCCCAGAGCCTCACGGGCTGCTCGGGCGACATGACCACGTCGGCCTCGGTGTCGGCGTCCGAGCCGGCGCTCAGGGAGTAGCCGCAGTGGGGCAGCCCCAGATCGGTGCGGTACAAAGTCCCGTGCGTGGGCGTCATGTCTTCGAGGCCCAGCTCTCGCAAGGAGAAGTTGGCTCCTGGGGGGAGAAGGCAGCACTGTGGTTACTTCTCAACACAGTTTTGCCTAGAACAAGCCTAGAGCAAAACTGGACGGCCCATGTGGGACACGGCAGCTCTGGAGACCAAACATCACACCAAAAAATTCCTGTTTTGAAGGCTTGTTTAGTTGACATGGCCAAAGCCCGAAAAGATATCCAAGGACTTCTGGATGCCTCACAAAAGTCAGAAGCGAATTGCTGCTTCTGTGGCATCCAAAGAGTCACTTAACATATATGAACCTCAATGCAATGAGCAACTCGGCACCTGTATGGTAAACCTACTGGGTATTAACCTCACCCATCAGGCTGCAACGCACAGAAACTGGGAGTATTCAACACTATCATCTGGATTGCAGAAGATCGAATATTCTGGGATACCAAGTGATTGTGTCAAGACCAAAAAGCAGCCAGATTCCTGCCTCGGAAACCCCTCCTCCAACAACAGCTTAGAGCTCTTTCAATAAAAACATCAAATTTGAAAGCAGAAAGAAATAAATACATGGTAGAATTCTTTAAGAGGACAGAAAATATTCTTCTTGGAGGGAAAGAAAAAGAAAAAAGTGTAATCAGATATAGAATAATCAACAGTCTTGGAGTACACCTAGAATCTCTAACACAACAGGAAATGTGAAAGTTGAAGAGCTCTTTTTGCGGAAATCACTGAAAATACATATTGACAATTTAAATTTCTTTTGGAGATCTCACTTTCCACTCGCTGACCACTCATGACTTAACACAGTTCTGCTATTCATCTTGACACAGTCACAGTGGAGGTTATTTGGCTGCAAATAGATGTAATTGTTTAGCTGACTAAAAATATAACCGAAAAATGACTCATGAGTTCATATCTAGTTACCTGCAGTGCTTCAAAATCAGACCAAATCAATGTGAAGGAGCATTCAGATATTAGCACACTTTGTTCAGAAAGTTGTGCTAGAAAGCTGGGGAGAGCAATTAGTGGCTCCATTTTAATCCACATTTATTTATTAATGCATGCTTTTATTTTTCAGGATTGAATGTATTTAAAGGGCTTTGGCCACCCATGAATGCCTTGATCTGCACAGTGAGTTTATAAATTCAATGCAGCACTGCTCCTGTTCCAGTAGGCCTTGATAGGATGGATTAAAAAAAAAAATGCTGTATCTTTAACCAGTAGGAGGCATCAAGCTCTGGATCATGGCCAAATACCAACACCAGCAATCAAATTTTGTCTAAACTGGCTTCCTCATGCTTTTTCAATAGGAAAATCCCCTGCAGGGGTGTTCAGATCTGCCCAAATTGTGCTTAGGCTACAGACTCAAATTTAGAAGATTTTCAGCTCTGATGTTTTTTTTTTTTTCAAACTTATTCTGAATGAGTGATCCTAAGGAAAGTCCAGGACCACACCTGGCTGTAGGCTGCAAAATTCATATCTACTCAGTATTGCAATTTTTCACCCACCCTAGACCTCAAGCATGTATCCAAAATGGAGTTATACACTTTTCCCTACTCAAAACCACACTGAAGTGAGCGCTTCTCCTCCTGTTTCCATTTGTTGATGTTAAATAGCCCATTTTTGAATGTACATCCAATGCAAACAGATAGGTTTCTGTTTTTCCAGAGGTTGGGTTTTGTGGAAATGCTCTGGCTTGCCAGGCTTGCCACAAACCTCTGCTGCACAAGGAAGATCTCTTACTATAACTATTTTTTTCCACTGAATTATCAGCTGGCCTCAAGTAGTTGCTGCTTTACTCTACTTTTTTTTCATTATCTTTACAGCTCCCACTAAACAAAGAGAAGATGCTTAGATGCAAGGTGAAGACCGAGCCAGTGGACTTGACCGCATTTCCCTGTAAAATTCAGGGAAGGAACTGTTCGACAGATGGAAAAAATAACCACATTTCAGCTGGCTACAGATCTACAGCTGATAACACTCAAATACTATAAAGCATTCATGAACTTCACACCTTCTTAATTGACTGTGCAAGGGTAAAGCTTTCAGAGATGACAGATAAGGATACTTGAGGCTCACAACTTTGTCAGGTCTTAGAGCCTGGCTCAGGGAATGCAGTGCAAGCTTGTGCCAAATTAATCCATTTAACTCATCTGTGAAACTGTCTGGGAGAATGTCTTCTCCTGCTCCACAGCATGATGCAGCAGATAAGCTTCACTTAAGTTATAGAAGAAAGGAAACAGTATTTCCCTATAAAGCTGGCTCTTCTCTTCTAGTTCTGCCTTTAATGCAATGGATATCCTTGAAGGATAGTTTTAAAAAACAACCTCCAAGGAACGCTGGACAATGAAATCTTTTTTTTTTTTTCTTTGCTTCCATGCTATGTGTTGGAGCCAACGATTCTGAGTCCCACCTACCTCTACAATAAGCCACACTCAACCTCATCAGGCACATCAGTGTGCATCGTGACGGATGCTCTCCAGTAACAACAGCTCATAAATTATGAAAAATGACTGCTACAATTAACTGAAAATCAAATTTATTTGCAATAAACAGCAGGAGATGCATCGATTTTCATATTCTGTGTTCAGTGTTGCCTTTTAAGCTGGAAGAACTCAAGTCAATAAAAGGAAGATAATAAATATCTGAGACTTTTTAATTCAGGTCTGGTCTATTTTTTGCTGTGCTGACTTGCACGTTTGCTGGCACTCTCACTCTAGCTAAAACTATTTAAATGCTGACTTGTTTATTTACTGAATTTATTTGGTCAATTTGAAATGCTTCCCTCTTCTGCTTTCCAAACTAATGCTGGAAAGAAATTTGCTTTGCCTTGTCGATGTCAAGCAAGCTCACAGGGCTTGGTTCTCAGCTGGCACAAGCCCAAGAGGCATCCCAGAGTGAGGTGTGCTCATGGCTTTGTGCCAGTCTAAATTGTGCCACAGAATATCTGGCGTAATTGTTATCACTCTCCAGGCCAGCACAGGGAATCTCAGGATGAACAGTGAGAAAATTATAAAATGAAAAACCATCACTGATATATCAGAAGTATAATAGGAACCTTGGCTTGGTTAATCTTAACTTATTCTCAATTAAATTCAGCACATAGGCCAATGCCTTTTTTTTTCACCATTTTTCAGTACCCTACAATTTTTTTTGCTGGGGAAGTATGAACTTCTATATAGCAAATTTATGCTCCCTGTCAAAGTTTGGCTTTTCTTATTTATCTTTTGCAGGCTTCTTAGTAGAAGTGCATGGACCTGCAGGACCTCGTAGACCCTTAGGTTGAAAACCACTGACCTACACTAATTCACATCTATCCTGCATGGTGAATATATTGTATGAAGTGAGCAAACTCAGTGACCTAAAAGATTTCCTTTTCTTTACAGCTTCTTAGGTTCCTTAGTGATTATGAAGTCCTTCAGAACTGCTCAGAAAGAAACTGCTTTGGTGAGTGCTAAGTGTTGCTTACAACACCTATTGGTCCTCTGGTTAATTATAGTCTGTTGCAGCTTTCTTGAAATACAAATGGCAAGACTGTGTTGCCCAAGGGTACTTCTGTAACTAATTTTCTTTGTGCATGCTGTACACATGAGTCTTGCATCAAAACCACAACCACGTGATACTTGGAGAGCAAGATTAAGCAGTCCCAAAGTTAAATGAGAGCAGTTATATGCATTCCCTTCGGGGAATCAGTTTCTCCAAAATGCACAGGGTGCACTAATAGGAGTCTAGGTCAGCTCTTTATGTTCGTTGTCTGGCATGCTGCCTACCCCATTTGACTTGGTTTGCCATTTTATGCTTTTCTGGATGGACTTCTAAAAATAATTGATGTGCAACCCTGCCTGACTTCTGAACTAAAACATTCATACGTCTCTGCAGAAAAATGAAGATGAGACTGTAGCAGAAGCTAGAAATTGACCTCACATAGGCAACAACAGCCATGGAAATGTCACTGTGCTGACTTCAGCCTAGCAATAAAGAAGGGGGAAAAGCTCTGATAGGGCTGTGGAGCCCATGCCGACCCCTGGACTTCTGCATACACATCACTCCTGTGGTCCAGCCTTGCTAAAGTCAGGCTTCATTTGCATGCCTGCCCACTCCAAGCCCACGTCTACAAGCTCCTTGAGCATGGCA
>JAVCKT010021267.1:0-14775 GCA_032273925.1 Rhynchotus rufescens
CTGTGAGGGTGACAGAGCCCTGGCACAGGCTGCCCAGGGAGGCTGTGGAGTCTCCTTCTCTGGAGATCTTCCAGACCTGGCTGGATGCCGTCCTGTGCCCCGTGCTCTGAGTGTCCCTGCTGGAGCAGGGCGGGTTGGACTAGAGGATCTCTAGAGATTCCTTCCAACCTCAGCCATTCTGTGACTCTGTGATTAAGTAGGGACAGGGTGGTCTAAGCCATTTATTTTCATCTGCTTATTTCCTTTAGCATTGCTAGTGTTCAGTTTCAGAAAAAAAAAATCCACAGGACAATTGTGCTTCAAGATTGGCAGAATAGTTTTCCAGATAAGGTGAGAGGGATGCATAACCCTACTTGACTGCACATGGCTCTGCACAGGGCTTAGAGGCAGCTAAACCCTCAAAGGTCTGTCTGGCAAGCAGATTCTTGCAATATCAACCAGAAAAGACAGGAGTCTTAGGGGAAAAAAAGAGATCTGAGGTCAGCAAATAAAAACAAACAAACCAGCAAAACCCCACCATCACCAGACTGGAATGAAAGGAAATATTTGCTATGGACCCCCAAGATTAAAAGAGATCTTCCTGCCTGAGAGCTTGGCTGTAGATACGGGGTTTGCCTTGTGCTCTGTGCACACACTAGTGAGGGTGCCACTGTGCCTGTCGGCTGAAGCTCCTGCTGACAGCGGTGTCCTGGCCTCTGACATGCTATTCGCTGTGACAGAGGAGGAGGCACTGGGCTGCCCATAGCTAGAAAGGCAGAGGTAAATCAGGAACAAACGGGAACGCGCCCACCAGGTATTATAGCTCAGTATAAATTGCCATGCCTCTTGGCAGCAAACTCCTTTTTTCTCCACACATGGTCCCCTTCCTCCCCGCACGCAGGTGCCTCCTCCTCTTGCTCCCAACATCTCTTCCATGGTGGGGTGTTGCTCTGTTGTGCAGCATTAGCACAGACCTGAGCATACTGAGAAACATACGGCCGTTATTTGTGACTCATTATTTGAAAGGCCAGAGATCAGACTGGTTCTCCAGGTATCTGCGCCATCCTATCCAGAAAGGTCACACAAGGTGAGCATTCCAGTAACACTCCAGTAACACTCGCTCCCATGATGGGGATGCTTGCAAGGTTCCCAAGGTGACACCATGAAGCTCTGCTGGGCAAGGATGACCTGTTGTGCTTTCCTTGGGCACAGATTTCTCTTCTGTGTGCGTGCTTCTGTCTTCAACCTCTGTCCCTGCCATGCAAATCCCTCCTTCGCTCCCCACACCCCCTGCAGAGACATCTGTCATCATGGCACATCCGTTGACGCCACTACCTCCTCTTCAGGGCCACGGTCAGTCAGATGCAACTGAGTGCAGTTTGCACCCATACGATGCCGTGCGTTGGGGTGAGGAGAGCCTGGAGACAGAGGAGATGCCTCCTGGAAGACTAGCCAGGAAAGTGTGACTCGCATTGCTCCAGGCGCCTGTGCACGGATGCATCTGTGTGGAGAGAGACATCTCAGGGACCCCCATTGGGAAGCCCAAGAGCGCTCACAAGGAGGAAGCTGCATCTGCTTCCTTGCCTACTTAGGAACCACTGCTGTGGTTCAATGATGCAATGATGCAATGTGATGCAATGAATATCTGGGATGCAAGGGCCTTGGAAAAGGCCACGTGTATGAGGACAAGCAGGTGAAAATCAGTGCAGCACGGGGGATTCTGGCTTCTTTATCTCAGCCTCTGATGTTTCTTGATTGCTCCCTGATACACTGAAGGGTGAAACTGCTGGCTTGATTTTTGCTTTTGAAATCCTGGCACAGATGTCTAAACAGACTGTCCCAGGCTGCTGCTCAACTGCCATTCACCTTGAGCTTTCCAGCACAGTAGGATATTCTGGAACCATGTTTGACATCAGCCAAAGCAGAACAGGTAGCTGCTTTTGTGCAGATCTAGTCCAGGAGGAGAGAGCGTGCAACGCTGCCTCGGAGAGGCTGGCAGAGCTGCACCGTCCACGCGTCACCCATCAGAAAGCGCTGTGGGGAGCAGCACTTGGTTGCTGACTGAGAAAAGGGCATGCAGCCCCTTTCCTGCCATATGCCAGGCCAAGATGCTCCACGAGAGCCATCTGCGGGCCTGCTAGTGCTGCCTCAGCCTCTCCGAGCAAAAAGGCCGGCTAGGAGTGATGACTACAAAGAAAACAATTACAACACGAAAGCAGACCAGAAGAAATGCTCCAAGCTCCTGCAGCACAGCGCAGTCTGCTCAGAAAGGCTATCATGTTGTCGGAGAGCAGCATTTGCCCAATGGAATGTGATTTGTGTTATTGTAAGAACATGTAATGTCATATTGGATAATATCATCCCTTTCTCTGCGTCTGGATAAATCTCTGAGCTCTTGATTTCCCCCGGCTTATCCTGCTTTGACACTTCCTCCCAGTGGCATGGGATAAGCTCCCTCACCTCTTCACTGCTTGGGAGATGATTTTTTTTTGTTCTTTATCAGGGCACACTCTGGAAAGACATTGGGTACTGCACTAAATCCCCTCCACTTAGGTTTTACTTAGCAAAAACAAAAGTTTTAAATGCTCCTGGAGAGACAGTAGGCCAGACAGCACAGGGGTGTCCTCCTTGGCCTTATCTCCGTGGTGTCACCTGCCTGCAGCATGCTGCCAAGCTGTAATGGCCATGGGATCAGCTGCCCTCATCCTTCAACAGTAATTGCACCTTTTTTTTTTTTTTTTTTTTTAAAAAAAAAAAGGCTAGAATTGTGCCACTGAAATTATGTGTGTGGCTGCGCTGCCTGTGGCGGCTGAGCCCAGCTTGCCATGGGAAGGGCCCCAGGTAGCAGTGGCAGCCAGCACGTGGTGAGAGAAGGCCCGGACAACCAAAACCCCACTGGAAACCCGTTATAAAAGGGTGTCTGGGTGGAGGAAGGGCTGCCTTTCCTCAGCAGAAGGCTGCATGCAAGTAGCCAGCACCAGGAGAGCAGAGTGAGTGAGGGCAGGTCTTGGCCTGCCTGGGCACCCACGTAGCCCTCATGCAGCGTCGCTTACAAATGGGGCGTTAGTTGCTCTTCACCCACGTTCAGGGGCAGCCAGGGGAGCCCAGGGTGGGAAGGGCAACCAGTAGGACCAGGCAGTGCTGGCCTGGGCAAAAAGGACTCATCTTTCTTCTTCCCTCTGCTCACTGCTGTCTTCCTGAACACGTGGTGTTTTTCCCTACGTCCCCTGCAGTGCCGGAGCAATACGGCAGTGAGGGCACTTGGCTTAGGCTTAGGCTTCCTCCCTCCACCTCTGTGGTCTCCCATCTACTCGCCCACCTACGCCAGCTGTGCGCCTGGAGCACGGATCAGCTTCCTAATGTATGTCTCAGGTGCCAATATGCACTCCGTCTTTTCAGGGGCGGCCCTGAGGAGGGTGGCATATGCCCCTCATCCTTTTCCTTTGCTGCTCCTAGCAGAAGAAGCACTGTTGCATTACGCCAGCATTTAAGAAATAATAATAATTAAAAGCTTTCTGATGAACATGGTTAATTTCCTATTCTAAAAAGCTGCTAAGGCAGCGCCTTTTGTGCATTAGCATATTTGCAAGGTTAATGTAGTGTATTTAATAAGATAAATAATGCTTGTCATGATATTTCAGGCCAATTTTAAGGGGATGGAATAAAAAAATGTTAGCTTAACCTCTGAAGTTTTTGCCTGGTTACCTTTAAGTTAGCTACTGAGCTACCAGTGAGTGCAGAGGTGTGGTGTTTGCTTTTCCTCATGGCCAGCGGCTCGCTTGCGCTTACAGGGGTTGAAGGAGACCCTCAAAGCACAGACGATACAGGCGAGCTTGAAGTGGGCTCTCAGTGGCTGCTGTGATGGACATGGCTTTGGGAGCGTAGGCGGGAAGGACTTTGGGAAGGCAACAAAGCCACAGCAGGCTGAAGGGAAAGGAGGCAGGAGCAGGGACAACTTCTGTGCCTGAGCAGGAGAAGGAAGGAGAGCAGAGGTGTAGGCGACGGTCTGAGGCTGCACGAAGGGCTAGCAGATGGCAGCAATAAACTGTTGACTGAAGCAGGGGGACCACAGGGTTAGAAGGGCTGCTGGGGGATTTCTCACCAATGCAGAACTTTATTTATTTTATTTTTTTTAGCACTTAGCTTAGTATTTTATTTTCCTGTGAATGTCTAGAACCAGGGAAGCATCTGAAACCGCCCCCTCTCCCCGTGTAAGACACTGTGGGCCATGGGAGGCAATCATAAACCTGCTTCCTAGCTGCCAGCCCTGGGCAAGGCTCCGCTAATGATTAGCAGGTAGCCCTGGTGCTCCTAATGGTTCCCCTTGCCTCTCCTGCAGGATGATTGCTTTCCTAGGCTTTTTTAATAGTACACAGTAAAAGCAGCCGCATCCGTAGATAAATGAGGCCACAGTGGGCAAGGAAGAAAGATGAGAGAACTTCCCAGGCAAACGATCCAGGGCACCTGGCTTGCTACCCACACATGCCCTTACTGTCTCTCCCCTCCTCCCCGCAACCAGCAAAACCGAACATCCAGCTCATTATTTTCCCATAATGAGGAGGAGAGGGAGGGAAAAGCAAGGCAACAAACCTGCGGGTTCTTGCAGGCGGAGATGCGCCGCGCAGACACGTGCCGCGCTGAAAGGGTGGACAGATCCGTACCCTACATGGAAGCCTACGCCAGTCTGGGGAAAGGGGAGAGGACAGAGGCAGCCTAAAGATGAGGGGGCAGGACGGGTGGAAGAAATAAATTCATGCAATTGCAGTGCTCACGGAGAAAAGAAAGGTACTGTAGAAAGGATGGAGCGGGGGGAGAGATACAGGAGATCAGAAGAATGAGTAGGTAGATACAGCAGAAAGAGAGGTGAGCCTGTCAGAGGAAGGAGGGGGTGATACAGTGTTGTAGGAGGCTGAGGGGGGAGGTAGGGAAGGGCTGGCGGACCAGCTACCCTTGGTGGATTGATTTTGATGTTGGCTGTATTGCAGGTCAAACACAGCCCTCATACCACATCGACTCCACATCTGTTTCTTCTCCCACCTTCCTGTCAGCCCCCTGCTGTGTCCTAGATATATTTTTGTTCTGCCGGAGCCCTTCTCCGCCCGGCGCCGGCTGTGTCTGTCAGCCCCGGCGTGGGGGGAGGCTCGAGCATCGGGGGGGACGAGCACCAGGCTGCGTGTCCAGCACGCCCGATGAGCCCCGAGCGAGGGCTTGCCCCCCGAGCCTGCCCCCGAGCCCACGGTCCCCGTGCTGCCCGCGCTGCCACAAGCAGCGGCGCCTGCACCTTCGGAAGGACTCGGCTCCCCAGCCCTGGTCCCACAGCTGCCTCCGCAGGCCCTGGCAGCAGCTTCCCAGCAGGATCTAGGTGGCAGCCAAGGCATGGGAGGAGGCGCAGAGCTGGAGGGCACAAGGATACCCCAGGAGTTTCCCCAGGAGCGTGGGGAGCGGGTGGCGAAGTGGAGGGATGCCCTCTCTGACGCTGCCTAGCAAAGTGGGGCTGGTTGCTCTCCACATCACCCTGCTGCTCTCACTGCGTGATAACTACAGCTGTGTTGAGGGTAGCACCTCACTCAGAGTCTTCCTCACTCTTCCTTCCCCTCCTGTCTGCTGACACGTTTGGTGTTCGTTTGCTCACTCTCTTTCTCCTGTGGTCTCCCCTCTACCGTTGCTGCATCCTGGCTTTGTCCTCTGTGAATAACACTGTTGTGTTGTCAGAGGGGAGCTAGAGCTCCCCAAGCAGTTAGCTACCCCTCCAGGAGCAGAGGCAGCGGAGTTCCTGAAACAAAGAAAATAAATGTGTGTTTTCTGCATTCCCTGTAACCTTAATGTTTGCCAGAGTCACCAGCAGAGACCAGTAGGTCTCTGATCCAGATGTACTGTTAAAGCTCTGGGAGCAAAAATGTAAATAGAAAGCAGAAGAGGACTGGCAAAGCTGTAAGAAGCTCAAGGTGGAGATACAGGAGGCAGACACGGCTCAAGGCAGCCACACTGAGCACGATGTACTGTCTGCCCAAGCGATTTGGACCAGCACAGTGGGCTCTGCTGTGCTCTAGAGCTCTGGATCTTATCCTGCAGACTTAACCAAATGGAGGAAACCCAGACAAAAAAAAAAAAAAAAAAAAAAAAATCCAAAGAAAATCAGATCCAGGCGCATAAATTGTTCTGAGCAGAAGCAGAGGAAAGGAGCTCGTACCTCACCTCCCCACGCAGAGCTAAGCTCGGCACTCTGTGCAGACAGACGTACGCCCCCGTGCACCCACACACAGCTCTGCTGCAGCCAGCAGAGGAGCTTGGGGACCACCTCAGAGCCCCACGCTGGAAGCCCTTCATCTTGGCTCCTCTCCTCGCATCCAGTTGTTGGCTGCTATTCCAGAGCATGCTGGCAAGGGCTCCTCCAGCTGCACTGCTCTGATGGAGATGCAACTGAGGGCAAAATAAAGGCTTCTTTTAACCTAGGTACACAACCCTCTTTTTGACTAAAATAGGTGGGTTTTGGTTTTGCTTTATGATTCTAATATTGCGGATGCCAGTCAAGAAGAAGTTTAAAAGCCATGACATGTCCTGATGACATGAACAGGTTCACCAGGAACCTCTCAGTAAACTTTGGACTGGACCACTGGGGGTTTACCACTAACATTTACTTTTGCAGAAGAGGACTTGATCCCTCTGTGTGTGGCTTGTATGGGTCTCCACTCCTTGCAGTTGCAAATGGTCCCAGAATAGGCAGAAGTTGCTATTGTTTTTTTCCCAGGAGGAATTCTCCCCTGGAACACGCACTGTAAGGTTAACAGTAACACCTTGAAGAGATTTGTCTATTTTGTGCATCAATGCCAGCAACAAGCTCTGGATCAGCTTATAATGGTGATCAGATAGCAAAACTCTGGGAAGGAAGTATCTTACCAGAAAGCATTTGTGCAGTGGGCATGGGAAGCTGGAAATGTGAATGATGGGTGAAAATGTGAGCTGGTATTTATATATATAAAATGATAACTCTTCCTTGGGAAATGAAACACAGCAGGGGAGAAAATGCTGTGTAGATTTCAAAAGTGTTCACATGTCCATGCACTAAAGCACATTTCTTCTCCTTCTCTTGTTCAATCCTGACACTTTAGATGCCTCATACTTGAGTAGTTTGTTTGAGCTACCTGCTGCTCAAAATCTTGAGGAGACAGCTGGAGCTTTTTGCTGCTGAAGTATTTCTTCCAAAGCTTCCAGGAGCCAGATAAGAGGGGAATCGAGGCTACTTTCTGCTCCTAGAAGACCAAGCAGACTCCCACCTACCTCCATATCCTGCTGCACATCCTGGGGTGCATTAAGGCTCCAGAAACCAGGGCTCTCTAGACTGTGGTTGTCCTGCATCATAGTGAGCCAGTGATAAAGGCAGGTTACTAAGGAGAAAGGAGTTCTCTATCTGCTTGGGGAACCTCTGCTTTACAGGAAATTCCTAAATAGCAGCTGAGCTGATTTTTATCAGTAAAACTCTGTTTTATTTAGGCCTATATGGCTGCATAGTTGCACAGTGGCGTGTATCTTTGTGCATTTGAGTCCCATCTCCTTCCTTAACTATCGTAAATTGCTTATTCTCCTTAGCCTCAGAGATCCAGTGGAACTAAATGTGAAAGAGATTTTCTTTCAGTTTGTGCAGCCTCAGTAGAAACAGCCATGTCTCCGATGGCAGGATTCTTCTTGCTGAGAATGATGGATGAGGTAGATAGATAAATCTTTTTCTGATCAAACTTCTATGTTTCTGACATTTGGGAAAAGCATGCTTTGCTGTGAAAAAAATGTAAATCACATGTGGAATCTCCCTACCATCTCAGTTTTACAGCTAATCCTTTGTTTATCCTTGGGATTTTAAAATGAGAGGGAAGAAATTTCCTGAAGCACAGGATGATGGGCATCCATCACTCTGCTCTGGTAGATTTTTGGACATAGGAGATCTCAGAAAAATTGAGTCCTTTTGTTCAATATGTATTCTTACTAAATAGACTTCAACAGCAATACACTGGAATGTGCATAGTAAGTGTGAATCCGTGAGGATCCAGGATCAGAGAAAAGGGATGATCTTGGGAACAGATCTGATTTTAATGCACATAGGCAGAGATGGTAAGGTTTGTTTTTATACTTGGCACAGGGCAGTATTGACAGCTCTCGTGAACTCTCCACCCTGGGTGTAAATAATTACAAATGGAATTTATTTTGATTCGTGTTTTATGTGTAGAAATGTACCACTTAAATAAGTACAGTGCAGCATATGCTATGGCGTATGTCTGTATTAGCATTTGAGCTTGGCTTCTGACTACGTCTTGGAAGCAAATCTCCCAACCATCCCTACCACAACACACTTTGGTTCACGCCACAGAATGGTCTCTGGGCACACACTGTATTTTTTTCAGGTGAAGCTAAACCAGGAGATGCACAGACCCACCAGCCTCTAATGTTGTTCAGTCTATATGGCCTGACTACAGCCTAGTCCAAAGTCATCCCTGGGAATATAGACAGTGTCCACAACAGGTCCTCAGAACCATTTCACTCTGTAGATGTGCTGTTTTTGTACTGCAGTCTTGGTGTCTTGGACAGTTCAAGCTGAGCTCTCCAGACTCAGGGCTGAAGCCTCTTAAATTGCCTCTTGGTGCAGTTTTAAGCCACCTATAAAAATGTGAACCTGCTCATATCATCATTTATGATAATTTCCCACACTGTTGGCAAGCTCATATGATTTAGACCTTCCTGTGGTATGCGCTGTGACTTACTACCCAGTGATTACCTATGGTTTTACATGGATCTGGTTGAAAACCCTTGATGTTGACACTCGGTTCTCCCAACTTCCTTATGTCAGCTCGTAACTACTCCGATCCAAGGGGCTTCTGGTGGAGCCTGGTACTTTAGATCGATTAAGTGAGAAAGGGTAATGTGAAAAGACCTCTTTTACTGTGTGCTCCAAACATGGCAAGGCGGGTGCTTTTCCTGATGACCTGTGAGAAGCTGTTCTGCCTAGGGCTCTTCATCAGGAGAGCTTTGCAGCATGGTGCCTTCTGCTCCTTTAGCTGGAAAATGCCATAGGCCTGCACCATGTGATAGAGGTAGCTCATCCCCCTAACCAAACTCAACCCACGTTCAGACCCCCGCATGTTTTTCACCTTCCCTTGGCACACCTCAACAGACAGCATGAAGAGACAGGGAATAATGTGCCTGTGTGCCCTCTCTGCCCGTGTCCTTTGCTGCTTTGGAAGTTGTGCTTCTTCAACTCTAGTTCAAAGACTACTTGCAAAGACTTAGGGCAGTCACTACTTTGCCAGTACCTTTAGACCATTGTACACTTTCTCAATTCCCTTCCCAGTCCTGCGGAGAGTAGCTACTTAGCTGGGATTTTCCGACTAGACTAATGGAGTTAGCCATCCAGATCCCTGTGACTTTCTGTGCATGGAGAGCATCTAATTCTCTTAAAGCCCATGGCAAATCCTGGCATTATTTCTTATGCAGATGACTGCTACAAAGAAGCAATTAGGAAGATAACCAGTATCTTACCTTCCTCTCTTCCTTTTTTTGAATCTGCATGGACAAATAGCAGCATTTTTCTTCAAGATAAGTATAAACCAAACCCTAAGGTGCTGACAACCTGAAATACTTCTGTGTTTCAGCTTTGAACTAAGATCTAGATTAGTGTCTGTGGTCTTTGACTTTACTACTTTGAATAATAAATCTTTTGCACAGTTTGAACAATGAATATAACTTAGAATTAATGTACTGCCTATGTCTTTAATATTACTAAAAGGGTCAAGTTCTATATTAAGAGCAGAAAGACATATGCCTGTATTGGAAAGGTCTTCACTCCCAGAGGAGTAGGTCCAAGAATCTAAACTCGAGACACCTGGAGAATATTGAGGTTAGAAAGCAAAAGGAATGTACTTATAGTAGTAACTACTCCAGAGTGGTGTCTGGATCACAAGGGATATTTTGGTGTTGGAGGAGGCCAAGGTCTGTCTGCAGTGACAGGGAGGGACTGTTTTCTGTGGCTCTAAGGCCTTTTGCTAGGAGGGCTCCAGCTGTGGGGAGCCCCTGTCTCTTTCAAGGATCATTCCTTCGTAGGTGACTTTTCTTTCCTCCTCTTCTGTGGCAGACAGTGAAACACGTTTTCCCTGCATAAAATTCCTATGGTAAGAAAACTGAGCAGGAGTTCTCAACGTTATATATTCTTGTTGAGTTACCATCTGCTTTTTTTTTCCCAATAGCCTAGCTTGAAAAAGAAGGAAAGAATTAGCCCTAGCTAGGTCTGAATGGCAAAGTTAATTACGGCTGCAATTCAATATGTGGAAAAATAGCTAAACATTTTTCTGTTATTTTTGGTTTTGGATCTTATCGTGGAGTATATGAAACCCAAGATAGGATCTGAATTTCTGGGAACAACTTCATTTCCAAATGTGACTGTATCAGAATTGTCATAAATTGGAGAAAGGGCACAGACAATTCGAGTTTTAAAGGAGCTAAAAATTCCTCCATTATTTTGCAGTTAATCTTAGCTATTGCTTGGCAAGGGGGAGGGATGTTCAAGGTGAGAACAAGTCAGATCCCTGAGGTTGGGATAAGTTTGACCTGGTATTTTTTAACATTGTCTGTGCTTCATTCAAGGCCTTGTTAACTCCTATTGCTTCCCCCTTCCCATTTCTTTCATGTGTGTGGGGAGGTTACTATTAATACTATGTTTATTATCAATATGATTATTATAGTGTGGCTTTTTTTAGAAAGCTGTTCAGCTCTCTTGAGAGCAATGAAAAGAAAGTGCTTTTGTAAGCTGTGACAGAAGAGTGCAAACAGATTGATTAAAAACCCCATTTCCTTTTTTTTTTTCCTTCTTCTTTTAATTTAAACAGAGCAGAGACTTAGGGCACTGTGCATAATGTGTTGTGCTCAGTGGTAACCAGCTCGCTGTGGGGAGGGTGGAAGGGAGTGAGAGTGAAGAAAAACGGGGACGCGTAGCCGGCGCTGTTCTGCCTTTAAACACAAGATTGATTTTACATTTTCCCTGTGTGTCACTTTCATTACTGGCAAATTAATCCTTCTCGCTGAGGCCTGAAACTTGTTCCTGGGGTTTCTCAGAAGAAAAGAGGTTTTGGTGTACTGGCTGTTCCTAAATGGGCAGCTCGGGGCTGGGCTGCACGAGGAAGTTGCCCCTATGTAGCTGCAGGTGTAATTTTAAAATTGGCTCTGTTTACAGAGGTGCAGGTGGATGGGGTTTGATTTTGTTTAACGTTGCTATGAATCTGTCCCTGCAGAGTGAATAGAGCACCCCTGCAATGATATACAAATGCTGACAAGAGGAGGGACAGCGTTAGTTAAGTTGATAAGAAGTTGTGCCCACACAACTATCACATCTTGTCTGCCAGCTCTGCCCTGCTGCTGTAACCTCCCGGGAGCTTTCTGGCCTAATATGGGCCAGATTTATTGAATGCTCGACACAGGTCAATGATTCCAGACAATTAAATAGTTAAATCATTTGACTGCCTAAAGCTACAGCTACACAGCAGGTTAAGCAAACTGCTCCCCCACTGCTGGCTTTCTAGCAAGGCCTCGCTGCTGTTTGTAATCTTCAGATCTGTAATCTTCAGATCACAGAATACTTCCTAGAAGTTCTTGTTTGCTTTATTTCCATTTAACTTCACTGATATTCATAAATCTTTCAGAAGGTCTTTTTTGTTTTTTTTTTTTTTTAGGGTGTGTTTTGTCTGATACAGGGAATACTTGTGTTCCTTGCAGGCATTGGTCCATCAAGTCGTTGACTGGTTAACAGATCCTTTTGCTGCTTTGCTTGACTAGTCTGTTTGGAGTCTCTGATGAAGCAAAAGGGATGTTTTGTTTCAATTTTGGCTCAGAAAACTGAAGTGTAACCTACAAGCACTTCCATATCTAGCTAACTTTCACATTTTCATTTGTATTTATTTTAAGCTGAGTATGTGGGTCAGAGTCCATTCCATTCTTTGAGGAGCAGTTGTCAGATGTCACTCAGGTGGTCTGTCTGGATCCTCTGAACCACCTCCAACAATGTGGCTGTGGTCTGAGATCTCCAGTGACTACCTGGTATCTGGATTAATACAGCAGCATTTTTTTGCCATCAGTTGCTGTCACAGAATGTAAGTAGAAGAGTACAACCCTTTGGGCTGATCTGAGCAGGGTCCTGCAGTCCTGTCAACAGCAGTGGCTCGTAATTAGACTGGGAAGTGTGGGAAGAGAGGCTCCATCTTTCCTTTGAATATCAAACGGCAAACAAAAACAGTCATTTGCAGCTACTGTGAAGATTTGCTCCTATCAGTGAAAATCCAGCATGTGTTGTCTGACCGTAGGACAGGTGTTTATTTGGATTAACAAGCAAAATGATGCGAGATGCAAGGAGGAAAATTACTGTTTACAAAGGAAAGGGCTCTTATTCTCTTTTTTTCTTCTTCTTTTTCCTCTGAAAGCTCTACTGGCAACATTTAAAGATGTTTAGGCTGTGTTTCAGTGGAAAAAAAGGCTGCCAACTTTTCCATTACTGCATGGTAGCCAGTTCTAATGGAGAACCTGGTTTGTGATTAGGCTTCTTAAGTGACAGGTGGGGAAGTCCATCCACCCGTGGAATTATTGTTAAAATTAGGAGTTTGGGGGACTTCTCTGTAGGAACTTGGTGTTACTGTAAATGTTACCCCTCATTTCTCAAAAATGCTCACTTATACCCCGAAGAACTGCAGTCTTAACTGCTGCTTTTTTGGATTCATTAGAGCCTTAGGCATCTCTTTAAGCATATACTGGTTTAAATATGTCTGTGCAAAGCCAAGGGGAACCAAATGGCTGGGCAATGTTCACCCCCCTTTGGGCTGCCTGAAGGTGGAGGATGCAGGGAAGTCGCTGCAGGAATAGTTACTGCTCGCTGCACAAGAGCTTGTTGGAAACGTCGGGCAGATGATCCACGGTGTGACCTGCATGGCGCTCTCTCTGGACCTCTTGGCAACTGCTTTAGCAGAGGACAGTCTTATTTTGTATGTGTCAAACAGCTCCAGTCCATTGTGAGTCAGTTTCTCACGCTGCTTCTTAGGACCCATTTCTGTTCCCTTCAGAACGGTTTGCAAAATTTCCAAATATCTGTTTCTTAGAAGGAGGCGTAGTGTTCTGGGGAGAAGGTGTTGGCAATGGCATGGTTTCAGATGGTCTTTGCCACTCCTGAAAGTTGCATTGACCGGCCTTGCCCTAGAGCTGGGTTGGGAGACCAGGGAGTGCTGCGCTGGAGGACTCAGGCTCCACAAGATTTGCCCACAGTGAGGTTGCATGGACCTAGCCTGGTAAGAAGTTGGTCTTCTGCAACTACCCAGCTCATCAACATTGCAAACTAGGGAGGAAAACAAAATTAAAAGGAGGAATAAAGCATGAAGGATGGGGAAAGAGTTTTGTGCTGTTTTGCTTATCAAAACCCAGAACTTTCCTGGGACACCGTACAAAACTACAAGCGCATTATCCTAGTGCCTTTCCAGCTCCAGCAGCAGCGCTTTCCTTTTCCAGGTGAGGCATTATTGTGCTAATACTTGCAAGAGGAGAGAAGGAACGAGTCCAAGCGTCCCTGTTTGATACGTTCTATCAGTGTGCAAAATATGTCTGCGGATTTGAGACTTACGCTGACTTCACAACAGTAAATTTCAGATAAATAATTTATCTCCCGCAAACACATTTCGGTGCTTTTACACATCCATTTGTTTCTGGGCTGCAGCGGAGGTGACGGGGGAGCCGGCAGCAATTGGCGCTCCCCGGGGAACTCACCGCGGTGTCGCCTGCAGCTTGGGTGTTGTCGCCCGTTTGGGGTAGGGGTTTGTTCTCGCGGCCCCCAGCTCCCACACCATAAATAAAGCCGTTTTGGAAACAGGAGGCACCTTGAGCTAAGCCTGGCATTTCTCGCAGTATTGGCAGATCAAGCCAGCAACTGTTGATTTTAAATGTTTAATGAGCAATATGTTGCTGATTCTGGTAATAACGTTGTGTTTGCCTAACCTTTCTCAGTGTGCTCCCTTCTGCTGTATTGCTGGCAGGTTTCCAGGAAAAGAGGAAATGGGAAGGGAAAAAAAAAAAAAAGCACCAGGAAAGGTGAAGTAGGGCAGAGACAAGAGGAAGATTGAACGACTTAAGGAGAAGATGCATAAAAGGAAGAGGTAGAACTTAATTAAAAGGAAGAGATAGCAGCAGGATATTGACACTGTGTCGGAGTATTAAACTGAGGCTTGCAGAGAAAGAAGACTTCTCCCTGAAGAGATATTCTTAATCATACTGAGCGAATGGGGAAAGAAAGGCTGGTCGCTAATAAGAGGTGGGCAAGGAAATCTGCATGAAGCTGAACCCAGAACCACAGGGTCTCCTGAGAGAGACCAGTCAGCTGTTTAAAAGCAGATGAGTTGAGAGAGGAGGAGGTTGTATAAATCAGTAAGATACTGCGTTATTTCCATGCATATAATGCTCACTCTAAATACGGCTGCCTCCGGTGTGCCGTATTTTTTCCAATTTGTTTTTGTTACATCAGTACTTGAAAACCCCGAGTGGTTCAACACAAACCTGTTTGACACTGGGCAGCAGGTTGACTCTATAGAGATTTGTGTGTTGGCATAGGATCTCATGATAAGATAGAGTCTTCCTAGGCCAATGGAGAAAGGAAAATACTATGGAATGGAAAAGAAAAAAAAAAAAAAAAAAGCTGCTTTTAAAGTAGTGAGTGGCCGCTCCATTTGCTGCTGTGGTCATCCCTGATTAAATCCTCCCTTTACTAGTATACATTGACCCCGGGTGGTA
>JAVCKT010021267.1:15652-25955 GCA_032273925.1 Rhynchotus rufescens
CTGTGCCAGGGCTCTGGCACCCTCACAGGAAAGAAGTTCCTCCTCACCTGGAGATGGAACTGCCTGTGTTTCAACTTATACCCGCTTCCCCTTGTCGTGTCACTGGCCACCAATGAGAAGAGCTTGGCCCCTTTCTCCCTACATTCTCCCATCATGAACTTATACATGTTAATCAGATCTCCTCTCAGCCTTCTCTTCTCCAAGCTGAACAGGCCCAACTCACTCAATCTCTCCTCATACAAGAGATGTTCCAGTCCCTTAAGACTGGATAAAAATACTGGATAAATAAGAGTACTCCTCCCCTGGATGTTTCTCCCATACACTGTCGCTCTGTGGATCTCTTGTCATTTCAGTGGCTCAGCTGAGTTAGTTATTTCACCAGGAATATGAGTGGAAGTATAAAAGAAAAGTGTGGGAAGCTAAGAAGGAGAATAATAGGGTAAAAGAAGATGGGATAAAGGACACGAGGGAGCCGTGATAAGGCAAAAAGAAGAGGTGAATTGAGGAAAACAAAATTGAGGAAAAGAGAAAAGGGAGAAAAAATGGAGGCGAGGGAGGAGGGTGCTTGTTCAGAAAGCAGCAGACCTCTAGGACAGGCAAGTGTGAGGCTCATGAGCTCTTCTTGGCAGGACATTGCCCCAGAGAATGCAACATAATCGCTAGCAGGGCCCCTCAGCTTGGGGGCGTATGAAAGGGGGGAGGTTTACTGCGAATTCTGGTTAATAACTTTCTCAAAGGGGAAAACTCCTGTATTCTCTTTGAAATACAATTTCTCGTCTCCTGAATTGAAACAGCTGTGACTGTTCCCTCTGCACGCAGGCTTTTTTTTCATCTTCCTCCTTTTTTGCCGGGTATATGCGTATGATTTCGCTTAATGACATTTCCCTGCAGAAGGGACCCGGAGCGTGGTGCTGTGTGTATGGGTTTGTGATCGGTGCCTTTGCACAAGCACAGGGAAAAAAGGCCTTGGGCATTTTCTGCTTGTAGAGAGGAACAAGTGTTACGCTGTTACTCTGAATCTAACTTAGACAGCATTTCTACTGAGAAAACTCAATGGAAAATTCTGCAGCCTCATTCCCTAGAAAGCCTCTTGCCTAAACTGAGATTTCATCTATCACATGAACTGCTCCTTGTGCTGTAAAGGCTGTAAGCACTTTCATTGTGAGTAGCGGAGAAAGGAGCATCCCTGCGACCGATGTCCTGTTGAGGCTTCCCATCCTGGGACAGGGCTGGTTAGGGGCACTGCAGTGCAGGTGCAGAGTGAGATTCTCGTGTGAAAAGGGAAACAAGATCATTTCCTCCTTATAACTCTAAGCAGCCCAGCATACTGCACCAGCATCAACCCGTCTCTCTCTCTGAGGGCTCCTCAGAGGTTAGGTTTCTTTTTTTTTGTGTATGTTTTTTCATTTTCTGTTTGTTTGTTCCCTTTGAGAGAGCAAACTTTAGTGCAGAAATCAGCCGCTTTCATGTATGGCTAAGTGAACAGAGAGGCAAACCTGCCTGTTTCCACTTAACTGTCTGCTCTGAGACAGTTGGTGGTCAAATCCCCAAATTGTTAGGCAAGCAATTTAGCACTTACATTAACACAGTGTCTTTATAAACTGGGACCCTACTTGAGAAGGTGGCAATGGCAGCACTTGTCTAGCAATGTGATACTAGTTAGGTAGTGATGTATTTTATCTGGTATAAAGTAAGGAAGAGTGGTCAGCAGCAAACATTCCTACTCTGTCTCTTGCCCTCACCATTAAAGGTTCTGGGGCATCTTACCTGCCTGTCCTGCCTACTGAAATGTCCCATACGTGCATACATACTGCCCGAGTATCTGAGACCCTCAGTGATCATGCTAGCAGCCTTGTATTTCATGTGAGCAGTGAAATTGTTTGCACAGATCAATATACTGAAACATCTGAAAGGCTCAGGCCTTAGTAAACCTTTGTATGTTCCTTTTCGAGCCAGCACTGAGCACTTTCGTCACTGCTTTCTCATGGTGCTTCCCCTTGCTTAGATTCAAGACTCTGCTCGCTTCTTCTAACTTTATTTTTTTTAATCAACCTTTTATCTGTATCTCACCCTCTCTGTATCATTTGCTTATCTATTTGCTTTTCTATCCTTTTTGAGAAATCTCCTATTTCACATACTATCTTCTTTATAATTTTTTCCTTTCTCATCTTACTATTTCTTCTACTGTTCTCTATACTCCTTCTTTCGCTCTCTCGATTTTTTTCTCTTCTCCTCCCTGCTTTTTGCATCCCCCTATAAATGCAAGCACATACTGCCTGAAAATCATCTCAGGACATTTTCCTCCTGAAGCAGTGGGAAAAATACAGTCTGCAGTTGAATTTGCCATTTTAATGTTGTTAACATTCCTCCCCCACTTCAGCTCTTCAGAAATTGCAGACTGCTGAGATTAGTAACGTAAAATCCCACCAGGATACTGACATAACCTATAAGCCAGGAAGTTGCTTTAATCAAACCCAGCATCCCATTTGGAATGCTGGACTTAGAAATACAAGGACAGCAGTTTTGAGAGCAGCTGAGAAATAAGGAAGTGTTTGGGCGGAGGGATTTGAAAACCATATATTTTTGTATTATTCCAATATCTTTTGGCCAGAAGTTGCCAGATTTTTTTTTCTCTGAGTCCTCACATACACAGAGCACTCATTCGAGGGAGTGTTGGTGCTGGGATGGAGTTCAGCTGTTTAGATGGAGGCTCTCGTGCAGGAAAAGTGTCAGAGGATGTCAAACTTGGAAGGGCATGGAGGATAGCTGTGGGGCCAGGTGGGAGAGCATGTTTGTACCCATACTCTGGTAAAATTTAGAGCAGCTTTGGATGAGCCACTTAGAAAAAAAAGGTCTGTTACATTTCTTGGAAAGCAGAGAGCCAAAGAAAAGAGTGGAAGACACACAGAACTTTTTTCACTGTCTTGCTCATGAACTCCACCTCTCTGCATTTCCCTCAGTTCTTCTTAGGTTTCTAGAGAGGCAATCCTTGTCAGAGTGACTGGTATCCATCGATCAGCAAGATGAGGACAAAGTATTGACAAGCTATTGCAGATGGTTCCAGTGGCAAAGCTGATAAGGAGGAGATGCTACAGTAAAGAAGAACGTATGTACAGTGATGCCAGTCAATATTCCTGCTGTCAATACGGCCCAGTGTTGCAGCTCTGTAATCTGTCAAGAAGGAGAAGTAGCCCATTTGCAACATCAGTACATGCAGCAGTGTGAAACCCGCGTAAAGCATGTAGTTTCTACATTATGGTGATAAGAGACAAGGGGAGATTTGTGTCCCCAGCTGATGATCACTTTATTCACTGAAGTATGAGGATTGATAGCACTTGTCACTATTAGCCTAGCTCACGTAGCTGCAGATGCTACATTTAATCACAGAAATCACCGAGCGCAGCTGCAGAACAAGGCCCTCTGGCCCAGACTGTTGGAAGGGCAAGTGGAGCAGATTCCTCTGGAGCTGGTGAGGAGTTGAAATCAAGGTGCACAGTCAAGGAGGATGTGCCCCATGGCTGCGGGGCAGTCAGCATGTCTATAGGTATGTGTTTGTGTGCATTACTGGGTGTACTTTACCGTATGCACATGAAGGAATAAAATTGAAAGATCTTGTACATGAGATCATGAACGTATGTGTGGGAGAAGGAAGAGCCCCAATGTGTAGAGAAAAGGGAAAAGGAGTAGCTGGCAGAAGACATGTGCCTGATACCCGTTGGCTGTCTTGCAAAGCACCCTGCTCCTGGCAACTGTGCCTTGATATCCATGAGGAAAAGGAGATCTGGAGTAACCAATGCATTAGAGAAGGCATGGTGCTGCCCAGAAGCACAGCTTTGTAATCTGAGGAGCGACTTTTGCATAGCTGAGACCAGAGCCCTTCTGCAAGATATTTGTAGTGGAATGAGGATAAGTTAGAGAGGGAAAAAAAAAAAAAAAAAGGAAAACAAAAAGTTAGGAAAAAAAAGAAGAGTAAATATTTCTGACCTCCTCCTTTGCATCACATGCATCACATAAAGGAGTGGTGTCCACCCAAGTCAAGGCACCAGTTTTCCTGGAGTGTGGCGCTAACACTGAGCAAAGCTTCCCACTGCTTTTTTTTCCCCCATTTTTGCCCTCTCGCTGTCAGTGTTGGTGCCTCAGGAGCTAGCAGAGGCTGTGGCTGTAGCTTTCCGCTGGCTGACAGAGCGCTCCATGAAGCATTCCAGAAGCAGCTCCATTGCCACAGCACGGACAACACCCAGGTACAGCAGAGGACAACACCCAGGGCCAGATAAGGAGAAAAGCATGGGCCAACGCCATGAGAGAAGAAGGATCTGGGGCCAAGCAGCAGATAAAAGGATTGTAGCAGGGGCTTTGCTGACGATCCCTGTGCCACTTGTTAACCTCTCCCAAGCCAGCTGTGTCCCGGGGGGCCTGAACTATATGATGACCCAAGCTACATGTGATCAGGAAAAAATTGGTGCTGTCACCATTGTTGGTTTTAAACTGGATTGTTTTCCTCATCTGGTGCAAAGTAGAGCCTGACAAACACTGGGAATTTGTCCAGGTTCAGGCAGGGAGCTTCTGAGGTTTCTTATGGGCCACATGATTATGTGTCATCATCATGGCAGCCTCACTCCCCTTCTGTTCTTTTTGAGGAGCAAGGAGGGAAACTCATCATTAGAGGCTTTCAGCTAGAAATCACATCTGTTTTGTTGCCCTGCTTCTCAAAGGGGATTCTTCCCACAGGTGACCATGGAGTCGTGTGGATGCAGGTACGAATACTCATGACAGTGAGGGCCTAAAGATACTCTAGAGTTGCAGACCACCAACAAAAAGAGAAGAATCCTTCCCCCATCATTCCCCTCACCTCTTACGTGTTCGCCCAGTGTGACAGAGGCGCTTGCTGTGCCTTGGCGCAGGGCTCCACGCTCTGCTGTCCCCACGTGACACGGCAGCGCACCCTTCAGCTCATTCTCTCACCTTGCTCCCTGCCTGCCGGCCTTCTCCCAGGCACGTCCTCACATTAATGCTCTGTCACACTTCCCGTCTCACACCCACACTTCCACGTGCAGTTTTCCAGTCTGCTCTTACACACGCACAGCCTAATTTCAGCAAACACTTTCGCCCACCTGCATTTCCTCTCACCTCCCCAGCAGCTTTCATGCTGTTCTCCTTACTATGCCTGTCAGCTCTCACCCACTCTCCCAGCTGGTGCTTGCCTGGGCTTTCCATACTCTCACCTTCTCCTTTTCCTAATGCCCAGCCCCGTTACTAGTTCAGCTCTGCAACACACATGTCCCATCAGACCTACATGTGCAGTCAAGCAGCCCAGAACAAAACCAGTATGCATCAGGGTTAAAAGCAAATATGCCAGCAATATCCCTTTTGTCTAAACTCACTCAAACCCTGCTAATACAGCCCCCAAGGGGGGAAGTTTAAGTGGAAAGACAGCTGGGTTTGAGGCTTTCACCAAAGAAGCGGATGGGAGAGGAAAGTCCAGCCTAACACCTAGCTTTTCAAATGAAGTGACTTGTCAGGACTGCAACTGTGGCAGAGATCTGAGAAGCAGTAAATACAGCAGCACTCACTTGCATTGACAGCCTGTCATGTGCTTGAAACGTAAATAGTAGTGGAGACAAATCACTGCTGTTTTCCTATTAAGCTTTGGCCCACTGGCCTCCTGTCTTGCCAGCAGCATTTCTGCGTGGCCTGCCGGCACTCCTCGTCTCAGGGACGGATGTGCCTCCCTGTTGTGTGCTTTGGGAGAGTCAGGAAGGGAATTAGCATGTTCTTATTTCCTTGGGTGTCCTTGGTGCCTTGGTACTGCTCTTCAGCTGATGGATTTCTTACTCAGGCCCATTGGCTCCCAGCCCCTCCTTCCTTTGCCCAAGGTTGAGGAAACATCGGCCATCTCCCTAGAGGCCTGATGGTTTTCACCCCTGCCCCTGATTTCTTCCATATAGCCCTACAAGGTCAAGCTGATGGAGTAAATGAGGCACTGATTTGAATAAAGGATTAAAGGTGAGATTTTTCTGGTGCACCTGAGTGTTTCGCAAGCAGAAATGCCAGTGAAAGCCACTGGGTCTTGTCCTGTTAAAGCATTTTAGTGGCTTCTGGAAACCCAACTCTCAAGCATTAATCATTATATAACCATAAAACATGTCATCAGATGCTTACTTTAATCTTCACAGCAGTGAAAGACTTCCCTCCATTCTTTAAACTGAGGAAAGAGGAGCAAATGGACTCAGCACATTTACCATGCCTCCCACTCTCATCAGCTGCAATTCCTCCTCCTCTTTCTCCTCAAGGAAGAGGAAATCATGCCGGTGCTGAAGGTGGTCTGCTCTGTGCTGGCTAAAGGAGAACAACTGCTATTTTAGATGCCGTGAAGCTCCCACAGGTGTGCAGCTGCAAAAGCGCTCTAAGGAAACCCCAGAGTTTCTAGCAGCACTTAGCAGAAAGGAACAAGAGTTTCCTCAAAATAAAAAGAATTGCATTTCATGCTTTCTCAGGTCAGCTCCTTTGGGCTGTCTGCGGGTCCTGTGCTCAGCACTGCCTGCTGTGGGACTCACAGCAAAGCAAGGTGCTTGTCTCTCTCCCACGTTTTCTCCATCCAAATGTTTTTGAGTAGGGGAGACGGGCAGGAGAAAGGAGAGATAAGTAGATTCCTGCCCACGTCAGTAACAGGTGGATACAGAGAGGGCGAACCAAGAGGGACGTTTTGATCAGCATGCTTGCCCATGGTCTTCACACACTGGCAGTGATGGAGTCATTAAAGATTTCGGTAAGCATTATGACAAGAAAAGGCATAGAGGAACTGGGAGGAAAGCAATGAAATACTTAGGTGATTCATGCTCAGAGTCCCTTCTAAACTTACAGTGCAGCCATGGAAAAGTAAAGGAGGAGTTTGTTTAAAACTGTTTCTTTTACTTATCACTGCCTTGCTTCTCTCTTTCTGATGAACTTTGTCTTTTTTCCATATTCCTCATGGCCGTCAGTCAGGATTTACAGCAGAGCTGATGACCAACAACTGCACTTGCGACAGTAAGAGCTGCACCTGGCAGCTAAAAGAGCTCAATATGAGGGCCCCTACTTTCTCATTGCTTGCCTACCCTGAACAGTGGTACATGCAATAAGATTACTCACTGAGTCGGGAGAAAATCCCTTCCTCCTTCCTCACAATTTGTGCCTTGCAAGATTGAGAGACTCCTTCTTTGGAAAGCAAAGGAGTCTAATGGCATAGCAGTTAAATATCCTGGACTGAAGTAATTATTTAACGGGATCAATATCTC
Organism: Rhynchotus rufescens; assembly: GCA_032273925.1. Classification (NCBI taxonomy): domain Eukaryota; kingdom Metazoa; phylum Chordata; class Aves; order Tinamiformes; family Tinamidae; genus Rhynchotus; species Rhynchotus rufescens. Next base: position 22,927 of record JAVCKT010021267.1, read on the forward strand.
TATGAATCAACAACCAGTCCGTCAGATGACAGTATCACAGGAGCTAGTCCGACTGACCAAAGGTCCGTGTAGCATGTGAGAGCCCAGCATGTCCAAAGTCACTGTGATCTCTACCTTGGCACCCACTCCTGCTTCATGCCTCAGTCCTCAAGTCCAGCCATTGGAGCCTCATCTCCTGGTCCCTTCTTGTGGCCCCTTGGGAATATTCCCTGTGCTCCTTCCAGCAAATCTGGGAGATGGTGTCAGGCAGTCAGTGTGCTCGCTCTAATTGAGAAACATTGCGGCAAAGAGAATGGTCAACAGAAAAGCAAACAGAACGATTTTTCAAGGAGGTAATCCACCCATACAGACATTGGCAGCAGGCATCACAGCCCACTGACATGTTTTTGAAAGGGTAAATCTTGCTGAGGGGTAGCTTAACTCTTTGACCTCATTTCCTCAGTTGAAAACTGTAGCTGTGTAAAAAATCAGTAGCAAGAATCAAACTGATGCAGAAATCCCTAGTCTTTAGGTTTCACTTGTTAACTTGTGTTCAGAGCAGCCTCACTGAAAATAGGAATGAGCTACAGAAATTGCTGTCTTGCAAACACACAGGAGATTCAGGGGTTGTGTGATCTGGCCATAAAGTACTTGGAGTCAGCTTGCAGTGAAAGGAAACACAGCATTTTGTACGTTTTCTGAGGTGCAACTGATTCCAGTTTTAAATAAACTTGAGTAAATGTGTAAAATGAATGAACCTTTGTTGGCTAACTGGTTTTATTTTTTTTAATGTATTACTTTTAATTTAGGTTGAAGTTCTAGGTTCATTCTTATCCTCTCACCCTGAGGGTATGAGTGGAGATAAGGCAGAAGGGCAGAAAGGCAGGCTCATGATATATAAAAACAAGGAAACATTTTTATGATTTTTGCACAATAGTATATTGAACATGTCTTCCTCCAAAAGAGACACAAGACTTTTGTAGGGAACATAACATGGTTGTTAAAGATGCCACCAAGCACTGACCAACCCTATAGTTCCTGGATTGTCAGGCTGGTACTGCCTGTACCATGAGGCATCATTACACAAGGTTTGCCTAAGATCTATGACTTAGCATTTGTGGAACTAAGCTATGGACTGCATTGCAGTACATCCTTGTTTTCCACTTGCAGGATGGAAGTTGATACAGTTCAGTCATGCTTCTGGTCCCCAGATGGGATTTATTGCTGTTGGTCCTTGTGGCCTGGGGTCTGTAGAGAAGAACTTGTCTTCTCATATAATCACAGAACTTATATAATCATAGAATCTTAGAATGTTCAAGGTTGGAAGGGACCTCTAGAGATCATCTAGTCCAATTCCCTGCTCCAGCAGCGACACCCAGAGCACGGGACACAGGGCGGCATCCAGGCGGGTTTGGAAGACCTCCAGAGAAGGAGACTCCACAACCTCCCTGGGCAGCCTGTGCCAGGGCTCTGTCACTCTCACAGGAAAGTTCTTCCTCGTATGGAGGTAGAACTTCTTGTGTTTAATCTTAAACCCATTGCCCCTTGTCCTATCACTGACCACCACCAAGTTTGGCCCCATCCTCCCTACATTCTCCCCTCAGATACTTATACATATTGATAAGATCTCCTCTCAATCTTCTCTTCTCCAGGTTAAATGAGGCCCAACTCATTTAGTCTTTCCTCACAGATACTCCTGTCCCTTAATCATCTTGGTTGCCCTCTGCTGGACACTCTCTAGAAGCTCCCCATCCCCCATGTCCTGGGGAGCCCAGAACTGCACCCAATACTCCAGATGCGGCCTCCCCAAAGCTGAGTAGAGGGGCAGGATCCCCTCCCTCAACCTGCTGGCAACACTCATCCTAATGCATCCTAATGATGATAGCATGAGTGCTTTGTCCAAAATGTGAGAATGTACGAGAAAAAGAGGACATAAGGTAGCAAATGAGCTGACAGAATCACCTGATACTGTAACAGCTGACTGGTTGCCGTTATATTTTAATTGCTTTTCCTAGGTTTCCATGACATACAAGAACCCAAGTCCCCTGCTGCAGCCCTCGGGTTGCATTACCTTCCAGTGCTTAACACAGTGGGAAACAAACACCAATTGATTTTTCTTCCCCCCTGCTATTCTTCCTGCCTGAGGCAAGTGCTGGCCTCTCTTCTTTTCCGAGGCAGGGGAAGATGAGGGCTCAGCTCTCTCTGGAGCTGACCGTTCTGCTAGGGGAAAATGATCTATGTGTTGCTTTCAGCACGCCAAGTAACCCCTCAGCCTGGGCTGCTGGGAGAGCGCTTATGCATTGTACCATATGTTTTTCAACTTTCTTTTTATTAACTGCTCGAAAATGGTCCTCTCAGCCCTAAGGAACTACCTACTTCCTTCTTATGTAAAATTTTCCTCAAGGACCTGGTACCATCTCAGTGATAGCTCTAGCTGATGATGGCTTCTACTTCATCTTGTTGTAAAGTACCGGCCGAAAACCAAAGCACAAAACGCCAAGGATGCAGAATCAGGGCAAATATTGATTTGTCCATGTTGTATGTCACTTTCTTAACAGTAGAATTAGAGCCTGGTGTTTGGTAGCGTAGTCACGATATAATTCACATTGCAGCCCGCAGTATTTTGGGAGAATAATGTTGTCGGTGTGTCATTAGATGACTTATTTTGCATCATGGCTGTTATTTTACATATTGACATCATGGACAGTTTTGTGTGAGAGCAATTCAACTATCAAAAAAGTGCTGTTTCAGTTCATTAAAAAATGTTGGTAAATTCAGTAGGTCAAATTCAGTATGCTTGAAAAAAAAGATACAGAAAATGATATGTCTTTTTTGACATAAAATCACTTTTTGAAATTACATTGTATCTCAAATTGAGGAAGGATATAAGTCCTTTTTTCTAGTTAAGCAAAGAGCAGAAATGAACACTCCCCTCTCACAAGTGATCCACCTCTGGTCTAACAAAAGATTTTGACCTGAAGCAGGGTTGGGGGCTTGGGGGGGGGGGGGGGGGGGACCATTTATTTTATTGTTTTTAATTAAAATTTTAA
>JAVCKT010021268.1:0-12102 GCA_032273925.1 Rhynchotus rufescens
GCGCCTGGGCGGGCGGGGCCGGAGCGGCGGCGGCGGCGGCGGCGGGGCCGGAGCGGAGCCCCCCGCCCCGGACCCCCCCCGCCATGGAGCGCAAGGAACCGGGCGGCGCTTACGGTACCGGGAGCGGAACGGGTCCGGGGCGGGGGGGGTGGGAAAGGAGGGCGCTTTGTCCGCGCCGCCGCGATCCCGGAGCCGCATCCCTGCCCGGATCCCATTCCCGGATGCTGTGGTCCCCACGGACCCACAGCCTTGCTGCGGGATCCCTCCTGTGGGCCCCATTCCCAGACTCTCATCCCAGGCAGCTCCCTACAGGATTCCAGCCCATCCTGGAGATCCCCTCGGATCTCTCCTGCCAGGATCCACTGCTCTGGCCTCCGGTGGGCACCATGTCCCAGCCGGGCACACCAGGATCCCGGGATCCATCCCAGCGGTGCTGAGACCTGTCCGGCTCCCACTTTGCTCCCGGAGCCTCTCCCTGCTCCGGCCTCTCCGGGCTCGGGGGCTCCAGATACGGGTGGGAACCGACTCCAGCACCTCCCTTGCTCGGGAATGGGCTGGATCCCGGGATGCTCTGGGCACTGTGGTGGCACCCGTGACCCTCGGGATCCTCAGGATGGCTGCAAGGCTTCCCGCCCGCTGGCACTGCGGGAACAAGGTCCATTCCCGAGCTCCTTCCTTGCGGTGATGCCTTTCCCTGCCCTTGGGAAGCAGCTCCCGGAGCTGGTGGGAACGGCGGCCGGTCCCGGCGGCGCCTGCCCGTTCCCACCCCGGCGCGGTGTTTATTTACAGCCTAAAAATAGGGCTGTGGTCGGGAAGGAGCCACTTTGTGTGTCCTATGAGAGCAGGAACAAGCAGCTCCGTGTTTCCCGAGTGGCTCCGTGTGTCTCAAACCATGGAACCAGGAATGAGCAGAGTGTGTCCAGAACGGCTCTGTGTCCAATGGGACCAGGAACAAACAGCTCCGTGTTTCCCAAGCGGCTCCGTGTGTCCCAAACCATGGAACCAGGAACGAGCAGTGTGCGTCCCGAACGGCTCCGTGTGTCCCATGGGACCAGGAATATGCAGCTCCATGTGTCCTGAACCATAGAACCAGGAACGAGCAGAGTGTGTCCCAAACGGCTCCGTGTGTCCCATAGGACCAGGAATAAGCAGCTCCGTGTTTCCCAAGCAGCTCCCTGTGTCCCAAACCATGGAACCAGGAACAAGCAGAATGTGTCCGGAACGGCTCCGTGTGTCCCGTGGGTCTGGGAATGAGCAATTCCATGTGTCCCGAACAGCACCATGCATCCCATAGGAAAAGGCACATCCCAGTGTTGCTCACAAGGCTGCAGCTCCGGCGCTTCCTGCCCAAATCTGGCTCCGGTCCGGGATCTCATCCGCGGAGTTAGTGTCCCAGTTTCCCTTCCCAGGCTCCGGGTTAGGAGGAAGTGCCGGCCGGGGGGGAAATCCCCCGGAGCGGAGTGGGAGGAGGAAGCGGCACCTGCTGCCGGGGCCTCTGTTTTTCCGGGCGCCTGGCGGCGCCTCCGGGGCGGTGTCCGGGGCGGCGCGCTCGGCACGCCGGAATGTGCGTGAGCCAGCTCTGGTCGCACACTCCCACTCCCGCTCCGGCGCCGCTCCGGTGGCGGCGGCTCCGCTCCCGCCGGCATGGCCAAGGACTCGGAGCGTTACTACGGCAAGCACGGTAAGGCTGGCAGAGGAGTCCGCGCCGGGGGCTCTGGCTGCACGGAGCGCGTCCTCGGTGATCCATGCGGAGAGGCCGGAGAGACGGCTTGTTCCGGGGCAGCACGGAGTTAATTTTGCTGGAAAAAAAATCAGGAATGGGGGGAAAAACAAGAAAAAAAAAGGCAGAATAAAGCAGAGAAGCAGCGTTGATCCCAGTGCCCCTTTCCGGCTGGGCATGGAGGGTGGCTCCGGGTGTGTCCAGAGTTAATGCGTAACCAGGGCAGCCGGAGCCCTGGAAACCTGGAGATAAAGAGCTGGAGAGGCCCCGGACAGGCGGAAAGTCTCTGGCTCAGGGGGCTGCAGCATCCACTGCCTCTGGGAGCAGGATGGTCCGTGGGAAAACACTGCCAGGTCTGTGGGAAAATGGTGGGGCTCTGTGGGAAAATGTCACGCACTCCGCAAGAAAATGCCCGGTTTCTGTGGGAAAACGTCACAGCTCCATGGGAAGACGCCACTCGCTCCGCACACCCGGAGCCACCCGGCTCGGACTGGCCGTGCTCATTCCGGGAACGCGGGCGCGGAGCTGGCCTCCATCCCACCCTAAAAATAAAACGGGAGCCCGGGCAGCTCTGGCTGCCCGGAGTGCAGGGATAGCTGGCAGCGCTGCTTCAGGAAGGGGGAACCACCAAAACGGCTGTTTTGGGGACTTGGAGAAATTCTCAGGAGCAGAACGGAAGCTTTTTTGGAGAGAGTTGCTTAGAGAACTCCATAGAAACTTTTTTTTCCAATCGGACAAGTGTCTCTGTGCCTGGAAGCCGGAGGCATCGTGAGGAGAGAAGGACAACGCTGGGGAACAACCCCCATGTCCCGCTGCCCCACAGTGCCTCCGGGTCACTCCATTGCCTCAGGCAGCAAATTGCTGCCGGGAAGAGCTGCGAGTATGGGAGGGAAAGGAGCTGGGAGGTGCCGGGAACGTGGGGAGGCGCCCAGCTGGCCTGGCCCTCTCCGGCTGCTCCTCTTTCCCAGCATTTTCTCCCATCTTCACAGGGACGCCGCACAAATATGACCCAACTTTCAAAGGTCCCATTTACGATCGGTAAGCACCGGCTTCAGCTCCTGGGAGCGCCCTGGGAGCGGTGGCTCCAGCTCCGAGCCCCGGCTCCTGGGAGCGCCCTGGGAGCGGTGGCTCCAGCTCCGAGCCCAGCTCACGGTGCCGCTCCGCAGGGGCTGCACGGACATCGTCTGCTGCGTCCTGCTGGTCGTTGCCATCGTGGGCTACGTGGCCGTGGGCATTGTGGGTAGGTGCCGTGCTACATCCCACATAAAAGCATGGATAGGGAATGGGTATCGGGAGCTGCAATCCAAGCCAGTGTTTTCCACTCCCAGCATGGACGCATGGAGACCCCCGGAAGGTGATTTACCCCACGGACAGCCGGGGCCAGTTCTGTGGCCAGCAGGGAACTCCCAACGCGTACGTGTCTCCAGAGATGGGAGCGCTGGGAACACTGCCGGAGAAGCCACGTATCTGCCTCCGGGATCGCTTTAGGCCACCCCGGCTCGGCGGGATCCCGCTGACGCATCCGTGTGTCTGTCCGTCCGTAGGAACAAGCCCTTCCTCTTCTACTTCGACATTGTCAAGTGTGCCAGCCCGCTGGTGCTGCTGGAATTCCAGTGTCCGACCACACAGGTATCTGGCTCTGCCGGGATCCCGGATGTGCTCCTGGCATTCCTGGTGTTTTGCTTCTGGTGCAAGTCCAAGCAGCTCCCTGTGCCACTGGCTTCCCTGTGCATTTGGGATGGGATAAACAGAGGGAAGCAGGAAGAGGAGAGAAGCGGGAGAGGGAAGCCGGGGAGGAGGGAAGTAGGAGAGGAGAGAAGCGGGATGAGAAGGGAAGCACAGTGTTCCCATGCGGAAGCAGCTCCTGGAAGTGGGATGGGGCGGGGGACCGGCGGCCTCGCTCCCGTTCTACTCCTGAGGCTGCTTCCAGATCTGTGTGAACCGCTGCCCGGATCGGTTCCTCACCCTGCTGAGCGCCTATAGCTCCAGCGACATGGAATATTACCGGCAGTTCTGCGTGCCAGGATTCGACAACCCGCTCAAGGTGAGTGCCAGGAGCTCAATGCCGGAATTGCCCCTGGCTGCGGATCCATCCTTATGCCGGCCGCCCCTCTCGCTCTTCCAGAGTCCCATCGAGGTGCTGAAGAACAAGGAGTGTCCGGCCATGCTCATTCCCAGCACGCCACGTAGGTCGCAGCGTTCCATCACAGTGGGGAAGCTGGGGCAGGAAGCGGGATCCCAGGCGGAGCAGCTCCTTCCCAGGCAGCCATGCGGGGCCGGATTCCCCTTTTCTCCCAGTCTGACGGGCTCCTAACGGAGGGCTCCTCCATGCTGGCTCCGTGCCGGAGCGTTCCGGGTTCTGCATCCGCACGGCTAACATTCCTTCTCCGTGTGGTGCAGTGGCTCGCCGGTGCCTCCCCGCCGTGCAGGCCAAGAAGGGAGTCATCATGGTGGGCAACGAGACGACCTACGACGATGGCAAAGGACAACGCCGGAATGTCACAGAGCTGCTGGAAGGGGCCAAGTGAGTGGCTCCCTTCTCTGGGAAAACTGTGGGTGCTGCTTCCTTCCTCGGACAGCTGCTGGTTTGGGCTTTCTGCTCTGCTTTATCCTGGTTTTGCTTCCCATTCCCGCACCAGGAAAGCCAACGTGGTCCTGGAAGCGAGGCAGCTGGCCATGAAGATCTTTGAGGACTACACGGTCTCCTGGTACTGGATAATCATGTGAGCAGGAGCCGCCGGAGCGTGCCAGGGCGTGCCGGAACATGCTGGAGCGTGCCGGAGCATGCCGGCAAGCTCTGATGGTTTGGGGCGGTTTGGAGGGGGTCTGGATTCCCCTTTTATTCCTTCTCCTCATTTGGGGAGGGAGGAACCGTGGGGGAGCAGAGCAGGGAGACGGCTCCAGTCCTCCTGGGGAGAGGAGATGTGGGATTCCCCGCTCCATCGGGATTCTCCGTGCCATTCCACCCCGTTCCACTCCACAGAGGCCTGGTGATCGCCATGCTGGCCAGCCTGCTCTTCATCGTGCTGCTGCGCTACCTGGCCGGCATCATGGTCTGGGTGATGATAGTCCTGGTGATCCTGGTGCTGGGCTACGGTGAGCGGCGGCCCCGGAGCCCGCGGGCGGCCTCTCCGGTGCTCACTGCCCAGTGCCAACGCGTCTGCTCTCCATAGGGATCTTCCACTGCTACCTGGAATATGCCAAGCTGAAGGGGGAGGCTGGCTCCGACGTCTCCCTGAAGGACCTGGGCTTCCAGACGGATCTCCGTGTCTACCTGCACCTGCGGCAGACCTGGCTGGCCTTCAGTAAGTCCCCGGTGGCCGTGTCCCCAGCATGGAGCATCCATGGTGGCCTTTCCGGCAGCGCCACCAGGATGCCCCCTGCTTTCCTGCAGTGATCATCCTGTGCGTCGTGGAAGTGGTGATCGTGCTGCTGCTCATCTTCCTCCGCAAGCGCATCCTCATCGCCATTGCGCTCATCAAGGAGGCCAGCAGGTGCTGGGGTGCTCAGAGCAGCCATGCGCCTCCCGCGCACTTCCCGGACCGCTTCCCAGAGCGCTCCCGCTCTCCCACTTCCCTACAGGGCCATCGGTCACATCATGACATCCCTGCTCTTCCCTCTCTGCACCTTCTTCCTGCTGTGCCTCTGCATCGCGTACTGGGCCAGCACCGCCGTGTATCCTTCCCACACACCCTCATCCAGGGCCATTCCCGCTCCGGGACGGTTCAGCTTCCGCAGCTGCTTAAACACAGGGAAACAACAGAGAAAAAAGCCGTCCTGGAAAGGCAGCACTGGCCGCTCCCACTCCGTTTTTCTCCTTAACTACTGCTCCCTAGTTTCCTGGCCACCTCCAACGAGGCTGTCTACAAGGTGTTCAACGAGACAGCGTGCCAGTATTCCGGACAGACCTGCATGCCCGAGGTGAGGAAGGACTCCCGGGAAGCGGCGCTCCCTCTGCCGAGGCTGCCTGTTCCGTGGGCATCCACGCCGCGTGGTTCCCCCCGGGGCTGTCGCGCCGCTCCGCGTTTCGCCCCGCCCGGCGCCTGCTGAGCCAAGCGTCGCGTCGCGGAGCGAAGCGGGAGCCAACCTGACAGTCCGGAAACGCGAGGCTCCGGGCTTGGAAAACCCTGCCCGCGGCCCTGAGCGCCTCTCCCCGCAGACGTTCAACACGAGCAACGTGACCAAGGCGTGCCCGGACGCCCAGTGCCTCTTCGCGTTCTACGGCGGTGAAAGCGCCTACCACAAGTACCTCATCGCCCTCCAGTTCTTCAACATCTTCATGTTCTTCTGGCTGGCCAACTTCGTGATCGCGCTGGGCCAGGTGACGCTCGCCGGCGCCTTCGCCTCCTACTACTGGGCCTTCAAGAAGCCCGACGACATCCCGGCGTTCCCGCTCTTCTCTGCCTTCGGACGGGCGCTCAGGTGGGCGGCTCCGGAGAGCCGGTGTTGCGGATACACGGTGTTTTCCGACGCTGATGTGGGTGGTCTCCACGGGGCAGGTACCACACTGGCTCGCTGGCCTTCGGATCCCTCATCCTCGCCATCGTCCAAGTCATCCGGGTCACGCTGGAGTATCTGGACCACCGGCTGAAAGGTGCCCAAAGTGGAGCGGGTTGCAGAGCCACTTTCCCATATTCCGGAGGCATTGAGGCCGGCAGCTAATTCAAGGGGGATATTTCCCCTTCCCTGGCCACCTCCTTGTCCAAGAGATGTTTTCCAGGGAAAAAGCCACAGGCTCTGGCTTGGTGGCCAGCAGATTCACAGGAGGTGCCACCAAGCCTTGCTGCAGCTACACAGGACTGCAGAAGGACACGGGGCTTTTCCTGGGAGTTTGGGAATGGAGACAGCTCAGGAATATGCATTCCTGATTCCTGTGATTCCTGTGCCCTGTTCCCTCACTGGTGCCCGCGGTGTTTGTGCCCCAGCCGCAGACAACAAGGTCGCCAAGTTCCTTCTGGGCTGTCTCAAGTGCTGCTTCTGGTGCCTGGAGAAATTCATTAAGTTCCTCAACAGAAACGCATACATCATGGTAAGATGCCACGGGCTTGGAGCAACCGGAATGTTACCCGTGGTGGGGGGCTCTCGGTTTCACCTGGGAGTGAAGGATTCCCTGGAAAATCTTGTCCTTGGCCCTGCGGCTTCATCTCGGACCTTCTCAGAGCCGCGAGGTGGGATCAGCTCGAGGTGTCTGGGCTTTGGCCACGATTTATCCTGATGGTTTCAGGCTCGCCCCTAGCCTGTGTGCACGGGGAGGGCGTGTGCTCTGCGGCTCTGCCTCTCCTCCCTGCTCCTTCTTCTCCATCCCTGCAGATCGCCGTCTACGGCACCAACTTCTGCGCATCCGCCCGGAATGCCTTCTTCCTGCTCATGCGGAACATCATCAGGTGAGTCCTGGCCTCCACTTTCCGCAGAGCAGCTTAGGAGGCGCTTACGGCTCTCCCAGTCCCAGGCTGTTCCGCAGGCAGTTTGTGTCCAGCCATGAGGTTTCGGCTGCTTCCTCCTCCTCTTCCTCCCACACCACTTGCTCGCCCCAGGGCAGTCGCTCATCTTCCTTCACTTTCCAGGGTGGCCGTTCTGGACAAAGTCACCGATTTCCTCTTCTTCCTGGGCAAACTGCTCATCGTGGGCAGCGTTGGTGAGTGGTCTGGGCACAACCTACCCCAAACCTCCCTCCGTGCCGCCCTGGCCTCGTCGGACTCCTGCCCCACATCTGTATTCCCCTCATCTCCTTCCACCTGCTTTCCTCAGCGGCCCCGTTATTTTCCTTGTTTTCCTCCCTAGGGGTCCTGGCCTTCTTCTTCTTCACCCAGCGAATCAAGCTGGTCGAGGACACAGCCCCATCCCTCAACTACTACTGGGTGCCAATTCTGGTGAGTCGCGTCCTCGGCTTCGCTGGAGTTTGCCTGGAATGGGGGAATAAATGCTCCTCCGTCGGGAGGCTCCGGCTGCGGATTCCCACTCTGGAACGTGTCCTGGGCGCTTTCTCTTACAGACGGTGATCGTGGGCTCCTATCTCATCGCGCACGGTTTCTTCAGCGTCTACGGCATGTGCGTGGACACGCTCTTCCTCTGCTTCTGTAAGTGTCACTGTCCCCGGTGTGTCACGCCGGCTCCGCACCGGCCTTCCCACTTCCCTGCTGCTGCAGCCTTGCACTTCCTGCCACGGTCCGGACGTTTTCCTGTGGCTCCTGTAGTTTCCGCTTTGGGCTCCCTCACCATTTATTGCCAGATGTCTCTTTTTTTGGTGACCGCTTGGCGCGCTGGGGGGGATCCGCCAGGATTGGGGCTTATTCCCAGTCCCCCTTCAGAGGAGCTGTGTGCCGCATGCAAAATCAGCGCCAAGGATCACTCTTGAGCCTAACGTGGTTTTGAGGGATGCAAGAACTAACCCTCCAGCTCTGTCTGCAGCTGCAATATTTTATTTCCACTTCTGCCCGTCCCGGCTCCTCCTCTCCCCTCCGCCTGCAAGCGGAAACCTGCGGCCTCGCGTTAGCTCCTCTTGCTCTGGTGCTTTGGGCTTGGTGGTGGGAGCTACCTGCGACTAATGGATTTTCCCTTTTCTCTCTCTTCCTTCTCCTTCTCTTTCCTTCTCGTGTCTCTGTCCCAACTTCGCTGCGCCTTTCCCCGGCTCTTCCGCTGCTTTTTACCCTCTCCGCCGCGCGGCCTCCGGGGCTTGCGGAAAGGCGAAGACCTGGAGAGGAACGACGGATCCCCGGAGAGGCCCTACTACATGTCCCCCGAGCTGAGCGAGATCCTGCTGAAGGGCAGCCCTGATCCCAAGGGTGCTGGCAGCCAGGGATAGCAGCCCGGGACAGACATCACGCCCAGCCCAGCTTCCTGCCCCTTTCTGAGGATTTTTATACCCCAAACGGTGCTCCGGGTGCTGCCGGCGCGAACCAAGGCTCCCTGCCCACACGCAGCTTTGTGTTGCTTTCAAGTAGAGATCTTTGTTCCTAATCCGCAGCCGTAAACAAAAAGGAAGGGCTGGGAGCGCCGGCGCCGTGTGGGGAGCTGCTCCCGGCACATTTGCTGACGGGATGCGTGGGAGCGACAGCCGGGAAAGCTGCCTGCCCCAGCACGGCTCCCTCTCCTTTGCCTTTCTGCCTACGGAAAGCCGGGAGTGACTGGCGCTGAGCGGAGCGGCGCAGGCAGCCAGGCTGCCCCGCGCTCCGCTAATTGCCAGGCCATTCCTTATGGGAAGGTGCTCTCCAATGGAAAGCCAGAGCCTCCCTGGCACCCGGCCCAAGCGGAGGCACCTTGAACAGGCGGCCGTCACATTGGGGGCGATTACGGCGTCTCCAGCGCGAGGGAAATCATGCAAAAAATACCAATTATCACCTCTGTGCCGCGTGCCGAACAGTGCCAAACTCCGAGCGAGCTGCTTTACGGCCCAGGGCTGGGGGAGGCCTTCTCCGCGCAGCGACGCATCTGTGCCGTTTCCCTCTGGAGCGCGGGCTGGGATTCTCTCGCCCTTCTCTCTTTGCAGTGGAAGACCTGGAGCGCCACGACGGCTCCACGGAAAAGCCTTACTTCATGTCGCCAGGCCTGCAAAAGCTGCTAAAGAAAAGAAACAAAGGTCACCCGGATGCATAGCCCCTTCCCGGCCTCCCCTTCCCGCTCCCGGAGAGGAGCCGCCGGGATCGCGTGCAGCACTAAGCGCCCTTCGTCCGGGGTGGAAATGTTGGGAGTGAATGGCCAACAAAACCACAGCCCCCATCACCTGTTTTCATTCGTAGCAGCCCCATGAGGCAGTGGAGAGAGGGGTTATTTGGAGGTTTTACTCTGTGCTTGCACAGGAGGAACAAGTCATTTCCAAGGATTTGGTAAATCCTTAAAAAAGGCAGGAAGAAAGGGAAAAATATCAAATTCAGTTATCCCAGGACTTTTTTTTTTTTTTTTTTTAAAGCAGATGCCAACCCCAATATGAAATTGCCTCTTAATGCTCAACAAAATCAAGGTGCTGCAACGATCAGCAGGCAGATCCGACCCCCGGCAGCGGGGCCCAACCTTTAGCATTTGCACCTTTTTGCCCCAAAATAGATTTTAGTGAAGTTGTTGATTCACACACACAGGGAGTTCTGGGCGGTGACAGGGCTTGCTTTCCAGGAGCTGCTTCAGGAGCCATTTAGGCTTTTACAGATCATGGGGTAGAGAATTTAGTTCTTTTGGGGGGTTGTTAATTAATGGTGTCAGCCTGCGCAGGAGCAGGGAGAGGAAACGACTGGGGAAGGGCCAAGATTTTCGCCCAATACTTGGCAAAAGCCAAAGGTCTGTCCCGAGCGCATGTCTGGGTGCAATCGGGAATGAACAGACAGACGGATGCTCCGGGTATCCCTTTCTAAAACAACCGGCAGCCAAGAAGCTTTTACCAGTTCCCCCAGGAAAAAAAAGTAATCCTGTATTATATGATTTTTTTTAATTGCCGTTATGCAGTAAACAGCCCCGAACCGGCACGATGCTATTAGCTAATTGTGTCTAACAATGTGCAGGGTTTATGTCCCGCTCCCCAATGCTTGCTAAAGGAGTAATTTAGCCTTGTTAATTAACTTAAGGCAATTTTAAATGCGCCAAATAACCGAACAGCCGCCTTATGCTCCTAGATGCCACAGCGCTCTGAACTTGCAGCTCAGCGCCCTTTTCCAGTGGGAAAGTCCAGGTCTTTGGCAGCTTACAGGAGAAAACAAGGAGATTTTTGAAGGGATGGAAGGAGGGTAGAGCGGCACCATGCCAAGTGTTCAGAAAACCCAGCGCCGGGGCCAGGAGGCAGCGCAGGGCTCTGCACAGCTCTTCATTTTAATCCGTAATGTGCAAAAACTCCTACGTTTGCATGTGGTTAGCCACCCTGAAGGCTATATTTAGCTTTTTGTACCTATTTCCAGTAATGTTTTGGCCCCTGGACTGTTTCTCTAAGACACGGGGAATATTTTTTATCTGAACTATTAAATGTTTTGAGGAGTTTGAACGTTTTTTTCCTAGTTGCTTCCCTGTAGTGTCAGTACCACACAGGCCTGGTGCTCTCTTGTTAATCACCACAGCCATTAGGGTGGTTGGTGTCTTAGTCTAGTGTTTGTGACCAATTTTTTAAAATTTTTTTGTTTGTCCGCCAACACCCTTGGTTTAGTGTCTAATTGCTGCTGTCTGGGTTTTAAGCCATTTTTTTTAAGAATATTTACTCTTTCTGCCTTGTTCTTTACTTTTGCCCCTGCAAACCGTGTGCGCTCCCCTCTGCTCCCTGAAATCAGGCAGGGATGATCCCGCAGTGGCCAAGGGCCACTGCCGAGACCTGCAGGCTGGTGTCTGGAAACACTCCTTCCTTTTCTGTAACGTATCCCTCCGAGGCATTAGCTGTTCATCCTACGCCCCGGGGCGCCTATGCAAGTGCATTCCTCTCGCTGGGACGTACGTGTGTTTTCCCGATGCCGCGCACAGTCCTTGTACCCACGTCGCCATTCCAACCACCAATAAAGTGCCTATTTAGACCTCACTTTCCTTGTAGCGTTTCCTTCGGGATTCCAACCTCACAGCGAGCACCTCATCACACTTCCCTCTGGGCGCCGATCCATGTGGAGATGTACGTTTCCGTGGTTTCAATTACCTGATCTGCTAAGAAAAGAGAAAGGAGCATTTTCAGATGAGCAACCGTGCATTAAAACATGCCACCACTTCCTGCAAAGCAAGAAAAACCCAAGGTAGTTCCTGTTCAGCACCACTCACGGAAAACGCAGCTTTTGCCCCAAACGGGTGCTAGCTCCACTGCGTTTCTCATGTTTCCTGTCCGACAGTGTGCGACTGTGTGCACGTCACTGATACAGACAGCCCTTGCCCCAAAACAGACTGTTAAATTTGCCTCGTCCCACACCACAACGCACCCCTTCATATGCGCAGAGTTTGGGGCTTAGACCTATGGGGCTTAGACCCATGGGCACAAGATACAGGCTTAGGACCAAGGGGTAGAGCAGCCCTGACCATGAACCTACCATGTTTAACAGACTTTTCTCCTCAGGAGCTAATATTCATTAGGAAGGCTGCGATTACTTAGGTTTCACAGCTGAGTTGAACCAAGGCCAAAGCTGGTTTTGAGCTCGTTCCCCGCTGTGGCTTAAACTGGGGAGGCAGGAGAAGCAAACCAGGGGTTCATTCTGCTTCTGACGGTCTCGAGAATTAGGGCACCTCAGAGGTGTTTAATGGGGGTTGTTGATCTCTTCCACATCTCTCCGTGGGCAGCGCGAGGCGGGCGGTTCCCTGGAATCCTGCCGCGCGGCGGGCGGCACTCCCGGCCGGCTGGCACCCTCTGCCGCCGCCCGCGCGCACGGCAGGCCACGGCTCCACGCAGGCGCCCAAACCTCCGCCCGCGACTCCCTCCACGAGGCCGGGGGGAACCA
>JAVCKT010021269.1:0-12101 GCA_032273925.1 Rhynchotus rufescens
GCAGGGAAGAGAGAATGAGAAGAGTTTGTGTATTTTTAGAATGAATAATGATTCCTGGACTCTGTATGTCTGCATTAAAAGAGAAAAAAGGCTCTGGAAACACCATGTTACAGCAACAGCTGCTGCTAAAGGTCTTTTTAATGGCAGGCACTGCCTCCGGACCCCTAAACTCCTGCTACCTCTGATGGCAGCTCCTCCTTGGCAATCCCCTCATGTTCTCCTCTGCTGAGGCAGGGCAGTTAGTCTTGGCTTCAAAAACAAGCAATAAATAACAAGATGGCAGCTCAGGAGACATGTTTGGCTTGGACTCTATTTGGTGCATTCACATCGTCTCCGTACAGCATCTCTATGCTGTGCTCGGGCATCTCAGCTCTCACTGTTTCAGTCAATTGTTTGCGTCTCTTTAATAAGCCAAATATCACATGAGCTTTTCATTTTACAAAAATCTTCCCCTTCTTTTTCTATCTGTTTCTGGTATTGTGACTTTTAAAGCAACTCTAAATGTCCTGCAAACCATGCAACACACTATGCTTTGTAATACAGTAATGCAAAATTAGAATGTAGAAATAAATTAGAAGCCTTCAACAAAATAAAAACCCATGGTGTCAAATACATCTCCCTTTACATTTAATAATCACATAATAATGATATTATGTAGCAATAAAAACAGACCATTGTGCGTTGTTCACTTCAGTAATGCTACGAAGGTGGTTCCAGTTGTTAAAACAAACAATAAATAATACAGCAGCTAGAACCTCCCTGCAAATGCAGCTCGAACCCCCCGAGACCTGGAGGTAGAACTGGGATAGGGACTCCCACCAGTGTCCCCGTGATGATTCTTGAGATTCTCTCTTGCTCTACTCAAACAGCCATAACACACCAGGCAGTGCTGGTTTATTCCAGCACTTTAAGTTGCATCAATGTGGCTGAGCATCTAAGCCTTGGGAGTTCCTGCTTCGTAATATAATAAGGAGGACAGTGCTAAGAACATGAAGGAAAAATCTGAATCCCATGCTCTGACTCAGGCAAGTGCTTGGAGCAGGGCAAGAAGAAGTTTCCCTCAGCAAGCAATGAGCAAGAGCAGAACAAGGACCTCCAGGTTTGGTCTTGGGACGATCTAGGGATGAACATACGGCCATGCAAGGTCTTGTCTCACTCGGATGTGCCCTTGAGGCACCTACTCCCTGCCCCAGCACCCAAAACCAAGGGCAGCTCTGCACTAGTCCCCTGAGCTGCTGCTAGCACCCATACCCCAAAGCAGATCTCCCTGGTGTGGCTGCAGCGCTGAGCCTGGGCTGCCTAGGGAAGCTCTGGGAGCCTGGCAGGGTTTCCGAAGGGCTTGCACCGCAGGTCTGCGCTTGTGAAACGCTTTGCCATCCCCACAGAGACGCTCTTCCTGTCTCCCACTGGATTCCCAGCCCGTGGCTCATGCTGGTGGATGGCCCGTCGCATTCCCTTGAAGCTGCAGGCCGGATGCACCAGAGCCGCCTT
Source organism: Rhynchotus rufescens (assembly GCA_032273925.1). Classification (NCBI taxonomy): domain Eukaryota; kingdom Metazoa; phylum Chordata; class Aves; order Tinamiformes; family Tinamidae; genus Rhynchotus; species Rhynchotus rufescens. The sequence goes on from JAVCKT010021269.1 coordinate 1,492, forward strand.
TAGACCAGGGGAAAGCTTCAGGTTTTCTCTCCCACAGCTCATTAAAAGGAACTATTTTCTCCATAAGATCCTCTATGAAGAATACAAATTGCACAAGCCTGATGCGGAGGGACAGCCATCCGTGTCATTCCATGAATTATTATCCTACAGTACTCCTTTGCTGGTATGGGAGGCCTGTCTGAGGACAGAGTTACCTTTAAAGAGAATTTGTTTAAGAAAAAAATCCAATAGGGTCTCTCAAAGTGCACATTTCATACCAATATTCTCCACCTAGGACAAGCTGTCAATATAAATGCCAAGATACAAGCTACCATCAGCAGTCCCTCAAGGTCATGGTAAACCTTCTGTCTCGAACCCTGCTAGCAGCCCTGCCAGATTAGAGCTCCCACCACAGTGATTCATGTCTTTTGCTCCATGGTCCTGTTATATGGTCTATTTTTCTCTCTCAGGTTTGCATATAGAAAATGTGGAAGGCATGCTAAGTGCTGCAACATGTAAATCATTTAAGCTACAAGCTCCTCAGAGCAAGAGATTTGTGCGTGCCTTGAGCAGTACATATCTATAAATACACATTTTAAAACAGTACTATCAATAAATAATAACAATAGTCATAAAAAGTTCTTCATGTGACCTAAGACTAGGCACAATTTAAGGGTCATATAGCTTAAGAAAGGGATAAAAATTCCAATGAAATCTCTATGCGGTACTGGAAGAAGTAAAGCTTTGACGCAGCGCATGCATGGGAAACAGCAGAATAACAACCTCACAATCAGGACAAGTGCAGGGTCCTGCTAGCTGAAAATGCCAAGCAGTCTTTGGACTTTTATCCTACACGTTCTCTCATAGGAAAAAACCTGCAGGCAAGTCAGGGCTGTCGCCCTGGGGCTGTGGGAACTGCAACTCCCATGCACTGTCTACGGCTTGCAGTCGTTCACACAGTTTGGAGGCAGGGTCCTAAGAGCAGGTTGAGGCTCTCCCATTAGGCACAGCTCAACGCTCAGGGGAATCTGCTCCCTTCTCCCTGGGCTTGCAGCCCACATCCTTCTTCCTTCCTTCCTCTGTGGAGTGTGGGTCTGCCACTGCACACGGGTGCTGCTGGTCCAGGCAATGCACGGGGTGCTAACACCCCAGGACTTCAGCCAAAACCTCACCGCATGGTCCTCAGGCCTCCCAAAGCGCCCCTCAGACTCCAGCCTCCGCCGCGGTGCCTCTGCCCCGTCCCGCAGCTCCGGCCCCCGGCGCGGGCGCTGCCGCGGGTCAGGTGTGCGAGCGCTTGCTGAGGCAGTGGCTGGCGGCCTGCTTTGTCATGTCCTGGTAGGAGGCGGATTTCAGGAACCTGGGGTAGGAGTCCTTCTCCATCAAGGTGCGTGTTTTTGCCTGGGCTTCATTGAAGCAAGCGGAGGTGGCACCTGAGAGGTTCTTCCGGGTAATCTCCCTGGTTTCGTGGTCGATATTCACCTGCAAGGAAAGGAGGGGACGTAAGCATAAAGGAAAGGGAAACTGCTTTCTCCAAACGGGAGTAAAGACATTTCCAATCTCTATATTCCTTCATTCTGGAACACAGCATGACATCGAAAATGAACGCTTTTGTGAATGGGAATAAACAAATCTTCCCACTGATTTGAGGAAAGAGTTTATTAAAGACCACTAAGATGTTTTATTCGTTTAGCCCCTCTGTTCAATATCAAGGCTGCAGAACAGGGACCAGAAATTGTTCTCACCTCTCTGGGTGCCTCGCTTTGAACAAACTCCTCAAAGATCCTGTTGGCCTTGGATGCTAGCTTCGTTTTTGACCTCGTCTTTTTGAAGTCCTCACAGGCTAGCCAAAAATCTAGGTTCTCCTCACTGAACTCTGTCTTCAGGAAGGTGTGGAAGGCAGTCACCCCACCTGGGAAGAAAAGGGAGAAGTGGGTAATGGAACAGAAGGGAAGGAGAAGAAAGGAGTGCTCATCTCCTTCTTGGGAGGCGAGGAAGCCTGCCAAATGCGACACTGCTGAGCAAGCGTCTCCCTGGGAGTTCAGACCGTGACATCTGCAAATTTCCTTTCCCGCTGGACAAATTCCACCCTCTGAGATTCTGCTAATTGGCCTCTAGGCTCCAGTGAAATCCTTTCCCACAGACAAGTATTCCTCTGGCTTTATTTATCTGACCTTTCTATAATGAGTCTTCGGAGTATATTCTTTACAGCTTTGGAAAAGATCTAATTCTACCTAAGGAGAAATCCATTTAGGTACTAGTACATCTGGAGGAACTGAGCAACAATGGCTTTATTTTTACCTCTTGGCTGAGAGCTAGAGGGAAGATGCTGAGGAGGGTGGGAGAGTACTTGCAGAGACGATTTTGCTTCCAGGCTCGGAGAATCTATTCAATTATAAAGGGAGAGATGCTTGCTGGCCTTCACAGCACACAGCAAAGGCTGGAAAAAAATATGCCCAGCCTGAACTAGCAGTACGGAAGTATCTGTTACTGTGGGCTGAATTTTAAGGTAGATTACAAGATTTACATTAACCATTATGCCATTATGTTCTTGCTGTAAAGCCCAATATAATAAAGGGCTCATATTTGGGCCTCGGAAAGAGGTCCCCTCTCTAGGTTAGGAGGGATACTCTGAAGATGGGAGAGGGAGGCAATGCCTGCAAATCTTGTGCACCACATTACACGTAGCAAATTTTGAATGTGAAGATGGACATACATAGCTCGGTAAAGCGGTTTAATTCTTTCTCCTTGTGTAAGAGTCATACCAGTCAGACAGAGAGAGGGCAGCAACACAGGCTTCCAAGGAACAAAAATTAACGTAAAGGTGGTTGCGTTACTGCGCAGTGGAAGATACAGACAGAGAGAGCTGCTCTTTTATGAGTGTGCAGAAAGGGAAGCCTGGAGAAGCAGGCTTGTACTTGTGTTGCTCATGAACTGGTAGGAAAAGGAACAAGAAAGGGGCAATGGAGGCATCAAGAAATGATAGAGTGATAAAATAAAATAAAATAAAATAAAATAAAATAAAATAAAATAAAATAAAATAAAAACTAAAGGTCCAAGGGAGAGTTGTCAGGTTGCTGCTGCTCTTTGCATTGTGCCTATGCCACTACTGCTCCCGTACAGTAGGCTCTAGGTCATCCTGACAAGATGTGTTCTTGGCAAGACAGTGACTGCGCCCCAGAGTGAGGACCCGGTCAGAGGAAAGGTATAATGGTGCAGATGCCTCTGACCAAGCGAGGCAATAACCCAGGTTATCAGCCCTCCTGAGTGGGAAGGAGCCTCTCCTAACGTCTCAAATGTCCAATTTGAGGAGATAAGATTTCCTTGTGCGCTGACCCCAGACATGCAATTGTGCCCTTGCTCACCGAGGTGATGTTTACCCTACGTGCTCCAAGCAAGAATAAATGAAGTCCTACTCACTTTTACTCTTCAGGAGCTGGTCGAAGGATTCTCGCCACTCCAGCACCTCTCTCGAGGAATCCCTGGAAAAGAGAGAAGGATGTGAGCTTTGCTGCCCCGCAGAAATAGTCTCCTTGCCCCACAGCAAAGTCTGGAAAGAGGCTTTGTTACAAGCAGTCCCCTGTAGGAAGAGCCAGGGCAGGAAGAGACCTCTGGGTAGGAAACACAGCTGCAGTCCCCATTACCTGTGGGGCCTCTTCCCTTTCTCTTTTTCCCTCTCTGTGGCCTTCCCAACTGGATCAGGAGACCTCAACTCCATAGCGTGGTTGTGGGCAGTCCCTCTTCTGCACAGGACCAACAGAGGAGCCCCTGGCACCACGCAGGAGCTCTGCAGAGCCCCTCTGCCACAATTCCCTCCAGCAGGGATAGTGACCCTCAGGCGTGTGCAGGGCAGGAACGCTCCGGGTTCCTTGCCTGGTGCAATAGCCTCATCTCAGTCTGACTTTATACCCGCTGGAGCTGGAAGCGTCCCGCCTCCTGCACGGGCTGGGTGGGACGTGGGCTGGCGAGATGTGCTCTGCACATGGAAGGGCAGGAGCATCCCTCGGGACAGCGCGGTCTCCATGGGCCGCTCTGCCCGTGTCCCCAGGGTGCACACGCCGCTCTGCCCGTGTCCCCAGGGTGTGGGGCTCCCCACCACGGGCATGCAGTGCTCACCTCCTCCTGGTGCCCAGCTGCAGCTTGCTGGAGCTCCCCATCTTGTGCCGCTGCTCTGGTTTGTGAAACAGGATCCCCAGGCGGCTCTTGAAATCCTTGGCTCTGCAAGGGAAGAAGGGGAGAGGTGGGACCGTGGGGCCGCTGGAGGGATGTTGGTGCCCACGCTGCGATGGGGTGAGGGGCCAGGCCAGCTCGTGGGGACCGGGCCCCTGAGGCAGCTCCCACGTCTGCTCCCTGCCAGGGGCCCCGGCGTCCGCGGCTCCTTTGTGCCCGGAGATATGAAGTAAATGATCCGCCAAATTGCTCCTCCCGCTCCCTGGCAACCGCACAGCGCCCGTCCCTCCCTGGCTGTCCCCGAGGAGAAACCGCAGGGAGCTTTTTCCTCAGGGTGCCCGGCTGGAGCCCTCTCCTTCCCCGCCCGCCCTGCGGCCCGCGGCACCGGCCAGGCCAGCTCCTTCCCTCGCTCCTCCGCTCCCTTCTGCCCCAAAGCCAGAGCAGGCTCCCTCGGGCATCCCCTTGCCCCCTCCTTGTTACGGCAGCATCCCCACGGCGAGTGCCGCGCTCCTCCCGAGCGGGAGCCTCCTACCTCTCCAGGCAAGCGCTGGGAAGCGCAGCCCAGCCGCGGCACATGCTGAGGGCCGGGCGCGCAGCAGCTCGCACGGCACCTGCGGCTGCCGGCGGAGCAAGGAGAGCGGTGCTTTATAGCGTGGGGAAGTGGGAGGGCTGCGCGCAGGGGGCCTGCGCCGCTCCGGCCTCCAGCCAACGGCGAGCCGCGCCGGCGCTGCCGCCAGAGCAGGTTGCTTCGGTGCCGCCAAGGAGCGCGGAGCGGGCATCAGGAGGCCCGGGCTCGTCCTTGAGCATCGCAGTCGCAACCGCTTCCCAGCAAGCCGGGAAAAGGCGGCAGGCAGCGATGGGGATGGGCAGGCGGCAGCGATTCCACTGCTAAACCCACTGGGTGACAGCTCCTCGTCCTCCTGGCGCTGCAAAGGGCCTGCTGTGCCCTGGGTGAACGGCTGGTACAGCGGGCACAGGTCATGCTGCTCCCTGGGGCTGAGAGGAGCGAACGGGCGCGTTATTCCCACATCACCCCAGTCACATCACCAGGCTGCTTCCCCAACAAATGGGGTGCTTGAGCTGTCGTGGTGGCAGGAGTGACCTGCGAGTTGCGCTTCACCACAAAGTTTCTGCCGGGTTTGTGGTGGAAGAGGAGGAGGGAAGAAATGTGCCAAGGAAAGGCCAAGCAAAGCAAGGGAAAACGCCCCATAAGGATGGATGATAATGGGAATCCAAGGAAGCCAGACCAAAGGGAGGCTACTGGGGCTCTGGGACTTTGCACTCCTCCCTCCTTGCCTTCTCTCTTCCCTCCCTCCCTCCTGCATCCCCCTCTCTGCCCATGCTGTGGTTAACTCAGCCGCCAGCACCAACATTTTTCATGAGCTTCCTGCCCTCATGTGCAGGGAATCGCCCATGTATTATGGCAGAGGCCGTGGCGGGGAAGTTGCAGCGTACAGAGCAACCTCACCCCCTGCGCCAGCTCCGTGGCAGCAGCGGGAAGACCCGTTGTCCTCACCCGCCACGGCGCGTAGGAAGCAACAGCTCGAGTGTCTCGTTTGTGCATAGCAGGAAAAACTGTAACAGCAATATGGGCTGAATGTGCATTGTCAGCTCTAGGGCCTAGGGTCTTAGCTTTCCTGCTCCCCTTTTCCAGCAAGCAAGAAGATATTTTGCTTAAAAGGAGGTGGCTCTCCAGCGGGCAATACAGTGGACGGAATGTTTTATAATACCCTCCTCTTCGATATGGTTATGCAATAGTCCCGCTACATCTGCGTGCTCCGATGTCTCTATTCTGTTCTGGATCAGATTTGATTACGTGCTTCCTGTGTCATCGAGCTCCCCAGCCCCCGGCAGCTCCAGCCCGGTTGTCCGCGTTATCAGCCCTTGTTTTGGAACACAAGAAGCACCCAGCACCTCAATGCCGTGGCCCGGCGCCCGCCCTGCAGCAGGCCCGACTCCTCTTTGGAGGTCCTTGTGTTTTGCTCCCACTGGGGAGGTCCTGGCCATCAGCGGAGCATGCACCGGTGTCACCTGAGCTAGGGGACATTTGCATGAGGGATGGGTCACAGAAGTGGCTGCAGTGGAAGAGCTGTGTCTGCGACTGTGCTTGCCAGGGTAGCTGTGTCATCGGCAGGGGAGCCGGCTAGCAGTCACCCACGCGTTGCTCAGACACCCAGCACACAGCCTCCTAGCCCCAGACCCCACTTCTGTTGTTTCTGGGTTAGGCAGTGCCTGCAACCTTGCAAAGCAAGAAAATATTTTTTCCAATCCCAAGACCATATAAATGAAGTAGATATGAGAGAAGGAAGGAAGGATCGGGGACAGAGACACAGCACCTTTGTGCATGTACCCCAAAAATGCCATTGAGAGCTGTGAGGCAGTGAGGAGCATTCCTGGTACCAGTCAGCTAAGCTTTGGATACTCCTGCCTGCAGTTACCAACACCTGCCTCGTTGCAGGGTGGCAGAGATGGGTATTTATGGAGGGACCAACAACACACCAGTATTGAAGAAAAACTGGCCCAGCTGCCCTTTAGCACAGGGTGCTTCAAGAGACAGCTTTGCTTTGGAGACCTTTTCCCTGAAGAGACATCAAGGAGCAGGAAGAGCTGTGGTGAAACAAGGGTGGGTGACGGGCACTGGGAGCCGCATGGAGGGAGCCCAGGGAGAAAGACAGAGGGGCTGCAGCAGGCGCTGCGAGTGGCCGGGCCCTCTGCCAAAACTTCCTTGATCGCTGACCAGGCAGTGCTGCATGGAGCACAGCAGGAAAGACCTGCTCAGGAAATTCGTAGCAGTGCAGAAAGAGATCATTGGAAATAAAAATTAGAATTACAAATAAGGGTTTCGAGGGGCAGCTGTTATCCACTCAGCTCACGCGCTCTCTTTGTGCAGTACCAGAGCGCATCTGCAGAGGCAGAGGTATCTGACAGCAGGTATTTTTAATCTTCTCTTTCCGCTCCCAGCACCTGCTCTGTTAAAGTAACTGAGCAGCAGAGAAAAAAAGAAAAAAAAAAAAAGCCAAGAAACAAGAAAAGCCAAAAGCAATTGCTAAATATATCGTATCAAAAAGGAGAGACAGAGCAGTGCTAATGGCAGATTCTTCCCTTGGATGCATGCAAATCATCTTGGCTCCGAGTCAGGCTTAGGGAGAAGAAAACGGTAAATGGAAAGGAAAACCAATAAAAGCAGAGGAGAGAATTGGGGCAGGAAAGGAGAGAGAAAAGGGAGGGCCTAAGAAATTCCTCTGTGGTGTTTCCAGAAGAAAACAGGATCTATTTAACCATTCCTGCTAAAGGAAGACATAGCCCAGGGCAGGCCAAGCAATGCACACTCCTATCTGGCACTGGGGTCGGGACAGCAGTGGAGATTTCCCTTGGTGCTGAATAGGAAGGAATGGGACTGAGCAGCCTCTGTCCTGTCCCAACTGCTCCTGCTATGGATCCAACAAAATCAGTAGCACCTGCACACTGTAGATGCTATTCTACTTCAGGATTTCATTAAAAGAGAAGCATGGCTTGGGATCATAAGAGGTCCTAAGGTCTCCTAAGGTCTTAAGAGTTGGTCCTTCTGTCCAGATACATGGGGGCTGAGTTTTAGATTAGCTCCACACATCAGTGACCTCCTAAACCCTTCCGAGCTACCCACAACCCTGTGTCCCCAGGAGCGAAGACATTTTCAACTGTACCTCAGTCAGGACTTGTATTTGGCTCTTGACTCGGGTCCTTGAACCCTCCTCCTCCCAGTAGGATGCCTTCATCCCATGGTGCAGGCAGATGCCATAGGCCTTAAAAGAAAATTCTGAAGTCCTTAGGCCTGACTTGTCTGGCTTGTAGAAGGGGAAGAGAGGTTAGAGAGTGATGAGATATTTAATTTTTGTTTGTTTGTTTTTTAAGGAAGGGGAATCCACCCCCTGGGGAGCACTCCTTACCTGCTCTTTCTTTTCATCATTGGTAATCCCACAGAGGCCAATTCTCTTGCATAACCAATCACAACATGAAATACATCCTTCCCCCATCCGTTTTAAGCTGGGGATTGCCTGCGCTGGCACAGCAACATAAAGATGTCTCTGCACTATGCCACAAATGCAAAGCTGAGCTGCTCCTGACCTACTCTTTTACGTTTATGTTTAATGTCCCGTTTCAGATGTTCCCTGGGGGACGCGGCACATGAAAGGATGAAAGGTGGTGCTGTCTCTACAGCCATAGGAGCTGGGCCTCCAGTCTGAGAGCAATTCCCTCGTGCTGCTGCCTCAGGATAACAAGTAAATCACAGCAGGAGCAGCAGGGAGGTACTGGTATCCAACCTGAGCCTATCCTGGCTAGGTGGAGCTCCCAATGGGAGGTAGGCGGCCACCAGGCAAGCGATCCCCACCATGATCCTTGGCCCTCGCCGAGACGCCGAGTCCCTCTGGCAGCAGGCTCTGCCTTTTCTTTTCACCTTTTTGCCAAAAAGGCTTCTTTGGTCTCGTTTCGCTACCAAGTGCACACACTGCACCAAGACCCAGGTGAGCTTAGGTTCCTGGAGCCCCAGGAGCTTGAGCCCCTATAAACCTAAAAGGGGGGCACAGAGCAAAACAATTCCCTCTGCTAAGCAAATACAACACACACACCTTTATTTACACTCTATTTTTTTTAATCAGAAGGCTAAAAGGAAGCACAGCTGTGACCCTGTCAAAGCAGCTACTGGCTCCGCACCCAAGAATAGAAAACGGCGAAGGGGAGCACAGCCCCCGTCTCACCCAGGCAGACCCTGCCAGCACGCGAAGCACGGGGAGCACCAGCGGGGCAGAAACACACAATACCGGAGACAAGCCAAGGGGTGCACGGCCGGAGAAAAGCATTCTGGACTAGCAGCAAAATAGACTTTAATTCCAGTTCTAGGATACAGTGGCAGAGAAAACACAGTAGTGAGAATCGAGACGGCTGCAGCAGCCGCTGGTGTGAAAAAATGACACAGGAATTATGCGGAGCAATTTTTTCTTACGTAATAGGCAAGGGATAGCTGCTAAGAGCATTATAGCAAGAGTAGGAAGGATGTAGGATGGAAAGACCAGACACAAGCGTCTGGGAAGGTGAAAAGAAATGGAGAGAGGAGGGATAGACGAGGATAGCGGGTCTGGGGGTAGAAGTCAGGATGCGAGGCCAGGGCTGATGCACAGGGACAAGCAGTGCTGGCAGAGAAGAAGGTTCGGCATAGATAGGAGGGCTTGAAGGAGGTGAGCATAAGGAAGAGGAGGGGATTGCACCGGCACACGACAGCGAGAGGAGGGTTTGGAGGGAGAAGTGAGATGCCGAAGGGCAGGGTTTGCAGTGAGGAGAGGCACTCCAGCACTGGCATGAGGTATGCTTTCCTATTGCTCTGAATGATGTAAACATTTTGGATTTGTGTCTATCAGCGAACATTCAGTTCAGTTTGATACATGTGCTCTTATGGGGAATCGGAAGCCTAGCAGAGTTTTACATCTCTTATTACTAGTCAAATCTACACACAATGTGAAGACAATACTAGCTAATATGTTTTTATGCCACTTATGCATAATTTTCCTAGTCTAACATGCAATCTATATTCCAGAAAAGCTTCTGTAGTGGGAGACTCTAAATAACACATACACAGGCTCCCATGCACGCTCCCTCTCACACACACCCCCATCCCTCCCATGCTCAGACGAGCAGGACTTTGCCCTTCACACTTTCTCAGCACGGAGAGCTGGGACCCATCACTCCATCAACAAGAACAATTAAAGTGATGAAAAGAATCCCAGATGTGACTGAAAGGGCAAGGCAGGAGTAAGAAATTCAAAGCAGGTTCAAGTTCTGCATCTGCCTCTGGACTTCACAAGTTCTGAAGTTCACAGACTGGGAAAATGCCACTGTAAAATCTTCCCTTTTGCTGTCAAGAGGCTTTAGTGCTGACTGGGTTCATGTCAGCAAACACGCAGAAGAAAAAGAGCTGAATGCAATGATTTTTCTCTCTTCCTGTGCTAACACACTCTGACATTACTTGAAGCAGGAGCAAGTTTTTGGAGGTATGCACTTGTGGAAGGAAGAAATGTGGTTTGTAAGTTAAGAATATCCCGTTCACAGCAGTAAGAGATGAATCAAAGGATATTTGTCCTCAATGAGGATTAGTCATCACACAGTGCTTTCCGAAGTTCGGCTCAGTCATTATTTCCTTAATCAGCCCCAGGTTTAAGGGGAAGAGATGGAAGTTGCCTATTTTAATACTCTCACACTGACATTTGGCATAAAAGCAGCAGCTAGGGCCAATTTGTTGTTTTAAAATAAAATACCTTAAATAACTAGGCTGCTTTCCTGTTGGAGAGAGAAAATTGAAGAGCAACAACAAAAATAACTGATAGACTCATATCCCTTAGACAGTAGATTTTGCTCCATTGTGTGTTCTAGCAGGTTTCTTATGAAGAATATAGTCTAGCATCAACATAAGTGGAAAAACCTTTATCCAAAAT
>JAVCKT010021269.1:17938-58911 GCA_032273925.1 Rhynchotus rufescens
TGTGACATTTCAGCAATGTAATCTGAGTCAGACAGGCAGATTAGAAATATGGAAAATTTCCTAGGAAATCTATGTGTTCCTAACCCTCAGCCTAAGGGTATTTATGGACACAGCTATTGTTTTTTATTTCCTTTCTCTGAATGGCACAAGCAGAGGTGACACATGCCCTTTCTCCCTTATCGTAGGGCTGAATTTAGCTCTTAATTTATTTCCAGTAACATGCTTCTAACTTTTCCAAGTATTTGTAGCCCATGACATGGAAACCTGCTGAGTTAGCATTAGCTATTTCCAAGTTAGTCTCTAAAAATACTTATGAGATCAGGAATACGCTCAGCAAGGCCGCTCACACAAAGAAGATGTGAGGAGCGAGTGTGCACACCTGTGCGTGGGGTGGAGATGGACAGAGACTGAGGAGGACCTCAGTTCCTCCTGCAATGCTGCAAGGACGTGGCTCTCCCACATCCAAAGAGGAGAGGTCTCCACTCAGCTTTTGAACCTGCTGGTCCAGATGCAGCACCAGCCTCAGGAAACCCCTGCACTGGGGTTGGAATGCCAGGGGGATACGCAGAGAAAAACTTGTTCTTGTGTTTTTGGAATCTATTGCTCCTCCTTAGACCTCTGTAACTGCCACCAGGGGAGATGGAAGAACAAATTGGGGGGCTCTCTGCTCTGCTCCTGTGCAACCAACACAAAGTTCAGCCACCAATATAGCTGCTTAGGCTCCAGCAGTTCTCGAGGGAAAAAACACTCACCATCTCACTGAAAAGCACAGGAGGCACCACTGGGCACTGTGCCCACTAGCAGTGTGTGCACATATAGCCACCCCCCACATAGAAGATATCTATATCTTCTTCCATCTATGTCCTGATCTCATTCTTGCTCCTCTTTTGGTTCTGATGATTTTTTAGGACATAGGGCTATACACTGGTTACACTTGCTTCTTCCTGCCAGCCCCCAGAGGACAAGGAAGAGCTGTCTCACATCAGCTAATCCTAACACGTAATTAATGCATCTATAGAAGGGATAATCAGGGTTTCTGCTTACTGCTGGGGGCAGGACAAAGCCAGCAAATTAATGGTGCAAATTGTAAATTTGGGACTGGGGCTACAAGCCCTGAACAAGCCAGCAGAGCACCTCAAGAAGTAGAGCACCTACCAGGAGGCAGAGCCAGATCCCTGGCTCTTTCGAGCATCTCCATGGGTACGTAAATATCATGGAAAATATTTAGGGCTGCCTCACTTCCCAAAATCCAGGAAGTACAAAGATATTGCAAAACCGGTATTTCCTCCACTATTTAATGCCTACGAGAGTCACAGAGCCTGTACAAGGGAAGGACTTGAGAAAAAAACAGGAGTCTCTACAGGGAGGAGAGAGGGGCATTCTGCACTGACGGATTTCAGAAGGAAAAGTATGAAACTGGCAAACCAAAACCAAACAAAACACCAGCAATTCCCAAGGTGTGGGCCATTTTCTACGTGATCAGCTCCTAGGATGGTTGATGTTACATATTCCAGCACCCCAACACACTATCACAACCATAAAACCCATGCTACATGTCCCTGCAGGGGTCTGCATCCCTTCCTCTGTCCGGATCTTTTTCTCCCCATTCCTCTATTGCAGCCCCCGAGCCTCGGTTCTGACGGAGGAACACGAGCCAGAAATAGCAGCTTTGCATGGCAAATATAGTAACTACATAAAATAATAATATCTGCTAGATGAAACGGACTTCTTCATGATTGATGGGGTGAGAAAAGCCTTTGCTTCTGCCCTGCCCCAGAGAGCAGCTCAGAGCAAGTAACAGCAGCTGAGGCCAGGAGGTCTCCACATGATCTGCTCCCACTCTCACATCAATCGGCTGCTTTTTATTTTGAAGTAAATTTAGATGGAGCATAGATAAATAACAGAATTTGGCTGTGATCCACTTCTTTATACATCCCTGTTCTGCCCTCCTCAGAGCCTCTGGGGGCTGGAGGTGACCAGGACAGGTCTGTGAGGAGCTTGCAGAGAAGGTCTGGGACACAGGAGAGGTCGTTCTCGACCCGAGGCTGCCTTGCTCTCCTTTGGCCTCTGGCTGCCTGCCAGCATTTACAGCTGTGTCTGGGCAGCCACAGCTCAGCCTGAGAAGGGAGACCAGATGACCGTGTGGCAGTAAATCAGAGCCACAGAGCTGTGCTGCCCATCGGCTTATTGCAGAACGACAACAAATCCCCCTGTGAGGTCAGGAGGGCAGGTAAGTGACAGCACCTGAGCTGGAATTTGACCTGCATATTGACTTTAATCTCCTTATAGACATAGTGGCTATCAAGGGAGCATCAATCATGAGCGATCAGGATCAGTGTTTCGGAGATCACTCACCCAAAAGGACAGTTTTTGTGCAACGTGAGGCAACCAACACTCAGCTGCAATGCGATATGAACAGAAGACATCGTCAGCTGTGTCAGACTCCTTAAATATCTTGGAAGATGCACGGAGCTCCCAAGAACTGTGATTCCAAAAGGATGTGTTACAGAGAAAGGAAAAGCAGGACTAGAAGTCTTCAGATGAGGCACCATAGGAAATCCCCAAAGCACAAGCCTAAAGACACAACTATTTGAGAAAACAGACGTTCTGCTTTAGAAGCATCGTCTTTAAAAAGCTATCCGTCACTTAATCAGGAATTTGAAGCCAGAGAGTCATGAACCTTGCTTAAAACCAAAGGAGTAAATCACTTTTGATGGAGCTGATCACAGGAAGGCAAAAAAAAACACACACACACACACACACACACACACACACACATAGAGAGAGAGAGAGCAATTAGAGGAGCAGATGATATTTGTCTTTTGCTGTGTAAATATAAGCCTCGAAAGGACCAGGCCCTGCTGCCCATTCAAACAGACCAAGGGGATAAACAAGAGATGATTCTGGGGAAGGATTATACAAGCATTTTTAGATAACCCCATCCCAGTGTGCTGTACACACACAACTCTACACCTTACCTGTGAATAAGACAAATAGTAGAATTTGTGTTTTCTAAACTGTCAAGCAGATAAGTGACTACATAAAGATCAACATTCAGATGCTCCTGACATCCAGTTCAAATGCTGTCCTCTAGGCCAGGAAGAGCTGACCCTTTGCAGCAAGAAAGGCTGGGGAAGGAGGCACTTAACTGGCAGGCGCAACAGATTTAAACTAAGACAGACCTTAGCAAAACAAGGAAGGGTTGAGATTAGCTAAATCCTTCAGGCAGACAGTTTAATAACCTAGCACCTAGCCAATGACAGAATGAGAAAACTACGGACAAACTGATGAATGGGTCAGCTATAGAGAGCATGCTGGGTTCAAAACTGAAGAAACAAGGCCCCAGTTCTCTGTATAAGCCCTCGCTGCTGCTTAGCATTGCTTCGGTGAGTGTTAGCTGCCTGTCACTAGCACAATGCTAATGCTAATGCTGTTCTGGCTTGGAAAGAACTGGGGGTAGGATGGGATATTCCTGTGCTGTGTAGGAAGAGCAGTAGTGTGTAGGCAACAGAGAGGAGGACAATAAAATTTGGGTGGAAGAGTCCAGCAAGTGCAAAAGACAGCGGAGAGGAAAACTAGCCCTTGAGACAGAAACAGAGATCCAGTGCAAAGGTTTTCTGCATCGGATGCTTCACTGAAAACTGACTAAGGGCTGAGGACAGACTGTCCTGCTGGATTCTGGACAAACGACAAGCCATGTGTCCAGCCCCGCGAGGGATGCACGACGAGACATGCCATTGCCTGAATTTCCCTCTAGCAACCTGTCAAAAGGCATCTCCATCTGGCTGACCAGACTGCACCTCCTGGGCACGGGTAGAGAAGGGGGATTACTCCTCTGTTTCTCACAGGCATGTGCACACACTCTGCAGAGCACATGGGGCTCCTAATCTGCAGTGGCAAAAAAAAAAATCAGAAAAGATTCCAAAAGCTAGCATGTCAAAATCACCACCTTGGTTTGCTTCTTCCATTAGCAAAAGCAAAGAAGTTTTCCTGGCATTGACTTGCCCATCCGAGGCTCTCAATGAAGCTGAGCTGAACCACAGCCTCCAGGGATTACTCCAGTGGGTTAGACTGAGGGATGCTGAAATACCCGTGCTGGTACAAAAGAATGGTGTCTGCTCTACAGGACAAATAACTGGATATCAAAAAGCTTGAATTAGATCACTCTTTACACAAAGTACTGCCTAGGCTAATAATCTCTGAGGCTGCTTCAAAACCCAGAGTTTTTCACTACTCCTCTCAAGCTGCTGCCAGAAAGCAGCACGTTGGGATCAAACCTTACTATAGAGCTCATCAATAAAGCAATAGGATCACAGGGCCACCACACTTCAGTAGTTATTTAACAGAAATGAACAAGTTAATGCTCCCCATGGCATAGGTACAATGTATAGTATCTGATCAGGTCACCTCCATTTTTGAGTTGTCTTGGAAACTCATGAAAATAAGAACTGGAAGAGTAAAAGTTGCTTGACTGTCTCAAAAAGCACTGCAGCGGCATGAACCTCTGTGCCTGCACACATTGCCACTCCAGAGTGTCTTTGTGGGAGCTCTGATCCACGTTTTTGTTCCTTGGGGGCTCTCTTTTTGCATCTGTCCAATGCCTTGCACTACTCCCCACCACAACTGCCTCATTTTCAGCTGCCACAGCCAGCTCCCAAATCCTACCTGTGTACTTTGTTTTTTTTTCCCCAAATAATGGATTGATGAGGAAAAAAAAAGAAAAGAGGATGGGTGCTCAGGGAGCAAAAAATGAAAAGTGATGTTGGCCATGACAGACTGTGCCAGACTCTTAACTCCCTGAAATCAGCATAGCAGCATAGATTAGGAATCTGCCTTCCAAAATAGATGAAAACTGTCCATCTAGTGAAGGAGTTTATGACAGATGTGTCAAACAGCAACACTTCTACCTGCTAATGTGATCAGCCGCAGGGGAAATTCTCCCCAAGCCCAGCTGGTGCTCAGCATGTGCCCCCAAGCATGAAGTGAAGTGTTCCCTGGCTAATATTGTTCACCTGTGCAGTCACAGAGAAATTACACTGATAGCCTCCCATCCTGTCCTAGGTATGTAACAGGAATTTGCCATTTCCTCAGCCTTTTGACTGCAAGTATACATAATATGATAATTTTACAAGGTAATTCCTTTTATGTACATATAGCCTCTTATGTCCTCTAAACCAATTAACTAAAATAACATCATCTGTTTCAACAGAGCTGTTTGCATGTGCATCACGACTACCAAATGTAGGCTTTGGCTGTCAACCCAGCAATTCCAGAAGCTTCAGGTGCAGAGAAGATGTGATGTGTTCCTTTAGAAAGCAGTTTGCTAAACAACAAGTTTTTCCACGGATCACCAGCTAACATCACCATGACTGCCGTTAAAAAAAGATTAATTTAAATTTTAAAATCATCCCTGTTGCTATTAGGAACTAAGTATTCTTCATCAGATGCCATAGAGTTATCAGAATTACTTCGCTTTCTAGAGACAAGAAAAAATATTGATATTCATCTATCACTCTCTAAGGCTAATTTACTAATAAAACAAATATTCTGGTGGTGGCTGTTGGGTGAAGTGACTGTACTAAGGTTTGATAACATCACTCACAGCAGTCAGCTAAAAGGAACAACCTGCATGGTTTCAGTATCTAGCTGTACAACTTCCCTGGCTTTTAACACTGAAGCTCTTTTGCTGCAGTCTGTCACAAACAAGGAAAATATTGACTTTTGTGCTGTGGAGGAATAGGGGTTCAAGTTTAGAGGGAGAACTGTAAGACTAAGGTAGGTGCCCCATCTACTTCCACTTCCCACCCCCCAGGCACCCTAGTGACTTCAGTGCATTTTCCTTCTTGAATTTTGCAAAATAAATGCTTCCTCTCAACTGTACCTTGAAAAAAAAAAAAAAAAGAAAAAAAAAGAAAATACTGGCTGTGAGAGCAATTAATTCAACAAAATACTGCAGCTAAAATTATATCCTGCTTTTTCAGCCTAGGACAGCCAGCCTGTTTAAAGTTGGCAGTTAATTCCTGCCAAAACTGCTGTCATTTCAGTAAAAATCCAGGAAAATTACATTTTATTTAAAATAATAATAATAATAATATAATTCAACACTTATACTTTAAAATAAGTGCAGAAAAATGGTAAAAAAGTCAGTCAGTTCCTTATTGCAATAAAATAGTTCACCGCCCACACTGACATCTCCCCAGCCTCGACTCACTCCTGTTTTATTCTCTATCAGAAATATATTAATGAATCTACACTGTGAACTTTGCTATCTTGTTTATATTTTGTCAGCATGAATATGTTAGCAAAGCAAAATCATACTTTCTAACAGAACTGATGCACTGAGTGGAATCAAGTGTGTTGATTATATGTTTGCATTAGGTTTCTGGATGTGAAACTTTCAGGTTTGCATTGGTGACTGTAAATTATATCCTGCTAGGTGCTGCTATGCGTTGTTTCTCTGGTGAGGACTGCTACAGACCAAGTTGCTCAAGGTTATTGAACTATCTACTAGATTTCCAGTAAAATTAACAGTAACAGCCTGACAGGTTCACTAGATGGTTTTAAGAATTTCAGCTGCAGCATTGGCTTGATTTTTTTTTCTTTTTAATTTGCTTAGCCTTTCCAAATGCAAAGGTAAAATACTAATGGCCATCAGTTTAATGTCAGCGGAGTGATGAGTGCCATAGAGGGTGTCCCAGGGGAAACTCTCCTCTGCTTTCTACAGTCGACTCTTGCCCTGTAGCAGTGAACAGTTGCACAGCGACCCAGAACAGCAGCTGGAGGGATAGGGTTTAAGAAACAAGGTGATTTAGCAAGTGCAGTGCCTGCCATAGAAGTTCTCCTTCACCTTCTAACCACAGGCCATCTTCTTGCAAAGGACTGGCCACTGCCTAGTGGGAAGTCAGCGATGACAGAGGGTCCCAAGGGACGTGTCTGCTTGCCCTACAGACACAGTATTTGGGCTGTGGAAAACAAAAGGTACGATTTGATCTCTACTCACATTTGTGGGACAAAAGGACATCAAAGGAATCCGCCCATCTTGTAGCCTCTTCTGTTGATAGTCTTCTGAAAGAAAGGAAGACACAAATTGCAGACCTCCCACGGCTGTCAGTTCTCTCCGGGGCTGTTTCACAGGGATACCAAAACTGGGATCCTTTTCACCTAACTTGGATGTCTACAGTGTAGAGGTCTCCAGGCAAACAAGTCACCCTGGGGTTCTTTTAGAGTCATTGAGGATGAGGGTTCACCTCATCTTCGAGTAGGTGGATAAAATAGGCCAGATGAATCACTTTAAGAAGGGCTAATTCTTCTTCACTGATTCTAAACAGCATCCCAGGGGATGAGTTCAGACACAGACATTTACACCGTAGATGTCAGAAGTTAAGTGAAATGAAACCCACCCCTGCAGAAGTGTTCATTTCTCTCTTGACTTTAAGGGGAAGTTTAGATGTTGAGCTCAGATGAAAGCAGCTTCATTGAATTTGTGATCAATGAATCCAAAACTTCCTCTTAAATCAGTACTCTGGAAAGTATCTTCCCTAAGTGATGTGTGAATGAATACAGGACATATTGATAGCATCTAATAAAAACTTGGCTAAGGAGGGCAATGACCTGAAATTTATGCTGGTCACCTCTTGCACAGAGTCAGCTGCTCAGACTTTAATTTGCTGTTACAGAGGCATAACTGTCCTCAAAGACGTGCAGACACCCTGCATGCTGCAGTGAAGACAGTTTGCATGCCTCGTCTCCGGGATGAAATATCAACAATCTGGGTGCTTTCTAAACAGAGATGCTGCTGTATCCATTTTGTTGTGTTTTTCTCCTTCCTCGTGGCTACAGGAACTGGGTTTCAAAGCCTATGCAAAGCACAATAAATGGAAAGTAACAGAAGTAGAGGAGGAAGGTGGGAGGTGAAGGAGAGAAACAGAGATGGGGTGGGATGCTGCAGCTATACTCACTTCAAAGCCCGGTTGGGCTTGTCCGGAAGAATAGCTGTGAAATCATTATATGAGTCTGATTTGTGAGACAGGCAGCCCAGGCGAGTCCTCATCCCTCTGTTCCTGTGGTCGATGTGGGGGAGCAGGGGTGTGAGCAGGGGAAAACCAAAGAAGATGATCATTACAAATCTAGCCAGAGTCACAAAAAACAGACCTCGGTGGCTCTGCAGTTAACCTAGCCTGGGTCTCCAGTGGGGACCCTAAAACATCTCTGAGGCCAAATGGACACCAAGGGCAGACACAGTCCCAGAGCAGCTAAAAGCTCCTCCAAACCAGCCATTCAACTGGTCCAACCAGTGCCAAGATTGGAAAGGCTGCTCTTTGGGCTGGTTTCCTGGAAAGCTCTGCTCTGGGGAGGGGTGTGAGGACAGCAAAGGGCCGCAAATACCAGAAATCAGTCGCTGTGATCCAGGAGCATCAGAACTGCACAAACACCAGTGCATGAGAACAGGAAGGGGCAGGAGGAAGAGGAGAGGGAGCAAGGCACCGGCACATGTGACCCTGAGCTGCAGAGCCCTGAGAGCCCAGCTGGGATCCTGGACAGGTTCTGTAGGCTCAGGCTTACATAAGCAGACCAGAATTCTCTTCCATGACAGGTTTATCCATGCAGAAAATGGCTTCATTTCTTTTTCCTCTAAATTTTAAACCAGTCCCAGAGCCTCTGCTCCTCTGCAGGCCCCTCACGTCCTTGCCAGCCCCTTCCTGGGACGGACAACACATCCACAGCATCACTCGTTACATAACGGTCGGGCTGGGAGGACTTTTGGAAAGAGAGGAAACACAAAAGAAGAGGGAAATGTAACACACACATGCATTAGACTGGCCTCCTCTCAAAAACATACAGATGCTGGCTAAGGGCTTTAAATAGTGTCTGCAAGAAGGGCATGGTCTGTCCTTCGCCTCTCCAGCCTAAAGGCATCATTTCTACTAAACTGCCCCTAGCACTGAATTAGGGCCACACTCTGCTGGCCATGGGAGGAGAGTTTACTAACCACGTCTGCACTTTTCAACTGCTGAACCCACTTGTGAGCGGGAGGAAGCCCTTCACTGATCCCTATGTGCCAAACAGACAGCAAACACTTTCTGTGACTGCAGAGGGAAGCAGAGTTTTTTTCCTTTCCGTGTCTAATCCTTGCAGAACAGTTCAGTGCTAATCACTGAGCCAATCTGTGGCACGCCTGTTTCTCCCTTCTCCTCCCGCCCCTTCGGATAATTTCTATTATTGCACATTTTCACATAATCTTAGAGCAAATTAAATGTTAATTAAATGCAATGAGCGTCTCCCTGGTGCAGTGCTGAAAGCTCACAGCATTTAAAAGGCACAAAACCTTGAAATCTTTAGTCACACGAAGTGTCGGACAGCCTCAAAACACAGAGCCGTGACCGTCTCTGCATGAAATGCTACATAAACTTCAAACACCAGTGCAGAACACTGCATGCAGAGTGCTGTCTTCCCAGCGGGGTCTGCTGCACTCCAACCCTCACACTACATGATCCTCCTGGTACCCTTCCTGGTGTCCCCAGCCCTTAATCCTGCCTGCACCGTTTGTTCACCCAAATTTCTCGGCAAGAAAGCTCACAAATTTCTCAGCGAGAGGTGTGACATGCATTACCGCAATGCTGCTCAGATTTCCCTCTGATGCCTGAGATCAAGGGAGCGCAGCAGGGAATCGCAGGCTATGGGAGACAGAGATGCTGCGGCATGAGAAAGGAGCTCGTCTCTCACGGAGCACGGATCTCCAGGTCGTGACTTCCAAGACAGGACACGGGAGAAGGAAAGGAAAAGAAACCGGGTCTGCAGGAGGTGGAGAGGCAAGGAAAGGGCGGGAGGGAAGGGAGGACACTGCAGCGAGCTAAAAGGCTCACTGGACAAGGTAGATGACAACAGGATGGGCAGGGGTGAGGAATGCATCATGTCTTTTCAGTTACCTCCGCGGGATCAGTAAGGCAGCCATTGAGGCATCCAGTTATAGTTAACCCTTTAACTGGCTGGCTTGGACAGCAGTCCGGGCTGTTTGCAGATAGTAGGAGTGCAGGAAGGAGGGGTTTACAGTTGCATGTCCCGGCACTTAAAAATACATCAAAGAATCCTCTGTAAAAAAGAAGGGCCAGTTGTTCTCAACCCATTTGATTCTTTCCTCCTAGAGCAGAAGGTCGTTTTTTCAACAGAAGACGTTGAGAGTTGAGGGATGATCATGCAGGAGAGAGAGCATTTCCTTCTAAGACCAGGACTGTGAGTTAAGTCCAGCTGCAGGTCTAAAGTGATCTGACTTGGGCGTCACGGTTCACCAGAGAGCAGCAGGAATTGACATTACCGTACTCATCATCCAACACCTCTGCGGGTCTCTCCTCAAGAGGCAAAGCTCCGGACTGCCCTCGCTAAGAAGACCAAACTACCTCTCGTCCCTGTCCCTCCACGTCATGGCTGATGTTACTGGCCAGGCCTCATGGAAAAGCTGGCACTGCAAATAAAATAACAGGAGGACTTCACGCATCTGCAGGTGCCGGTCCTTTCACCATTACAGGCTCAAACACTCACACACACGCACAAAATAAATAAATAAAGCATTTCCTCTCCTTCTGGGTGGTGGGAGTCTGCGGGGAGCCAGAGAGGAGATTTATGGTCTGGAAGCGTGGAGGAAAGGAAGAAGGGGTGTCAGCGTCCCCAAAGGCCTTGGCACACGGCCAGCTGGTTGAACTGATCTCACATCGGAGAACGAAGGCCACTAGTCAGGAGGCTGACGGGACAAAGAGCAGGACCGAGATGTTTGGATAGCGCCCACAGCACAAACATTTCCCACTTGTCAGCACAGAGGTACGTTCCAGACAACCTCCATGTCCTCTTGCCCAGAGGAAAGGCTGAAGAGGAGGCAAAGAAACAGGCGCAAGAGGAGACCATGTGCAGGGAAGTCAGGTCACCTTTGCAGTTCTCCTTGGGCCTGGGAAGGTCCCGAGGCTTGGGCTGCCCAATGGGGCATCCGTTTTGAAACCTGATTACATTAAAAACGCACAAAGCCTCTTCCCAACTAAATTAATGGGCCCTGGATTGCACTACATGCCAGTGAGTGCATTTCCCTAATCCTCACCCTGGCCGGCTGCTTTGCTGTGCTTTAACTGAAATCAGTCCTTGTAATTCCTTAAGCCCCTTTAAATTTCCTCATTAACAACCTCACCACATGCAAGGCCACAGCACAGCATCTCCTGGAGCCCAGCAGCCCCCAGCTCCACTTTCCCATCGCCACCCTGTCCGTGGGAAGCGGATCCAGGTGCTTGCTGGGCTCCCGGGCCCTCGTGGTCCCCTCTAGCAGCTGCTCTTTCAGGGACTGTCACGAGCCCCCTCGGTGCTCAGCTGCTCCCAACAAACCCTGTATGTCTGAGCAACGCTGAACTTCCCCCTGGTCCCAAAGTCCGTCCGACTTTGTGGGTGCAAATACAGCAGCGGGCTCATTGTGACCCTTGGGCTGCAAATACAGCCAGTCCCTTACGACTTCAAAAATAAAAGGTATAATAATAATGGCAAAATAGAGGCATTTCAGCAAGGGTCTGCAGTGAGGGCTTTGCTTCACCCTTCATCTTGCCTCCCTGCTCAAAAGAAAGGGCCCCAGTCAAGGAGAACTGCCAGTCTCATCATGGATGTGTTCGGGGATTTCTCCCTGGGAGAAGGAAAGGTAGGGGGATGTTTCACTTATGACATTCAGCTTCTCCGACCACCCAAGGAAATCACCTGAGCGAAGATAAAGAAGCCATCCCAAGAGAAAAAAAAAAATAGCGTATAAAATGCAGGAGACCTAAGAGGCTGCAAGAGATAAAGACCATCCACTCGCATGCAGTAAAGGCAGATAAACCGAACGCAGAGGCACTGCAGACAGGAGACATGCACAGAGAAAAGATACTCACTGCCTTTGACCTGTCCTCTCTCCCGGCGGGTCCTGGCCAGCAGTGCAGCCGGGGAGGCTCTGGGGGCGAGAGCAGCAGAGCCTCCTGAGGGCCAGCCCCCCGCTCGGGGCACGAGCGACACTTCAGCGCACCCCCTGTCCCCCCCTCTCCGCGGGCAGCCGGGGCACGTCCAGCGAGCGCTCTCCCGCGCAGCATCGGCGGCGCTGCCGGGGATCCCACCTGATCCGCGCGCCTCGCTGCATCCCTCCCTCGGCACCCACCTCTGGGCAAACCTGCTCACGGATCCCGCCCCGGCTCTGCCCGCTCCGGGTGGGCTCCGGCTCGGCACGGGCAGCGGCTGCCGAGGAGCAGGCGAGGGGGAGATGCGGGGAAAAGCTCTCGCTGCCGTCGCTCTCGGTACGCAGGAATAAAGCAGCAGCCTGCATCGTTTTAATCAGCTCCTCTGAGGTTTAAGGAAGGCTCCAGCCCTCAAATCACAGATCATCGAGAGTTGCAGAAAGGACTGGGGCGTTTCATTAAAGAGCCCCAGAGACAGCAGAGCCAAACAAAACCATTAGCAGCCAAGGGAGGCACCTTATTGCAGCACATGGGATAAAAGAAAATTCCACCGGGCGAGTTAGGGACAGCAAGTGACCCCTTCCGCCTGCCTCTCACCTGCTGTTTGCAGCCCTGCTTGCTCCCTGCCCCCAGCGGCTCCCTGCAGCCATCCCGAGTTTGCTCACCTGCAACACAGGCTCCAATCCCCTTCCCTCTCCGGCCCCAGACCTCTCTCCTGAACCGGCAGAGGATGCAGGGGGGCGTCCACGTGTACCCCCGCTCCGTGCCAGGGCTGCAGTTGGACCTTGGCTCATCCATCCACAGCGTGACAAAAGGATTTCACTGGGGGCTAGAGAAGCACCAGGGACTTAGAAGGTGGCTAAGGGTCCACGCCATGGGATCTCCATCACTGCTCTCAGGAGCCAGGACCCACCTGGCTGGGCACCAGATGTGACAGGGGACCTCTGTGTCCCAGCTACTGGTGAGGGCTAGTGACCCTTTTGCCACAATGACTCTCCTGCAAAGCCTCCCGTTTCCTCCAAGCTCCCGCTGTAGCTTAGCCCTGATCTCCACAATAGGTTAAAAAAGTCTTCTGCAGTTAAAAAATCATTTCTCTATCACCTCTTTCCCCATCTGTTTTCTCAAAGCCTGGAGTCAACCTGCCTCTCTTCCACTCAAGCAGGCCTGGTGCTATCCCTGTGCCACTCAGGAGGAGTGTGACCTGAGAAAGCACCATATCATCTGGCAAGGTCCCCGCAGAAAGCCAACCCTACAAAAAATAATAAAACACCAAAACTGGTTGCACGAGGGAATGACCCTGCTCTTCAGCCTGGCTCCTCTCCTGCCCTGCACAACCTAGCAAGGAAATTACCTGCCTTGCTCTCCTTCTGCCATCACAACTCCCAGGTCACCCTGACTCGGATTAATCGCATCTCTGGTAGTCAGAAGACGAGCACTGAAGAAAAGCAAGGGCTGACACAGCCCCCTCGAAGCCAAGGTCAAAGGGTGAGGTTCATCTTACGCCTCTGGTACAACAGGCTAATTTGTTCAAGTTAAATAACAGTCAACTTCAGCCCTTGCCCCAAGCCAAATTCAATAGAATGATATTGAGGGCTTAGCTTCTAATATGTCATTTTTTTGTCTGACTGGACTTTGTTTCAGTCTGAAAGAAATCAAAATCTCTGACTAACTCTGGATGGCATAAATAATATTTAAAAAATAAGCACGTAAGCACTATCTCTCCTGCTTTTACCCCAGTTTTACACATTACTAGTTCATTGTCATCACTAATTTGGGTGGAAACTCCAGTCCCTGTTACTCCAATAATTAGCACACTCATTTCTTGGGGTGAAAAAATGGCTGTGGAGCAGCCCACAGTGACTCTGAAAATTATTATTTCCTTCTTTTACTTTCTCTGGTCAGGTTTCAGCTAATTGGGAACAAAGCAAGCACATTGTGTTGACACGGGCACTAGGAGAAATGTAATTAAATTGCAGATAAAGAGAATTATGTTTTAGAGGGTAATATTTTAGAAAGCTTTTGAGGTAGGAGAAGAGGTTTATAGCAAATTCCTTCTAAAAAGACCCTCATGTTTCTGACTACTCTATATTTCTGTTTAAAAGCATTTAATAAAATAACCCATTTTGATATTAGGTTTGGATCTCACCCAACATTTTAAATCTCTTTAAGAAATACTTAAAAGCAATTTCCTCATGACCTATGAATAGCAAACACACAGGCAGTGAATATGCCCAGCATTGGGATCGCCGGCTGTGGCTGGACAGCCTGGAAGGGAATTTGCCAGCCTGGACATTTATTTTATCTCTACCACCCTCACCCTGTTACTTTCCCCACTTTCCTGCCTACTCCATTCATTTTGTACAGTCATTCAAATGTTTTTTACCCAAAAAATCCTTCCAGAAAAATCATCATAATTGGTTTCACTAGGTCCCAGTTACTGCTACCAAATTGCTGGATAAAAATTGAGGAAAGGCAACCCTGGCCCCTTGCACCTCCAGTAAAGGAGACGCTCCTCCTATGGCTGATATCTGAACAACCTTCTTGAAGACAACAGTAGACTCCACCTTAGCCAGCTTGCACATCAGAGAGAGTTTTCACCGACTAGTTCATCTCTTGGCTGAAATCTCTGGTATCTGTGGTTACCTTAGATCATCTCCATCTCCTTAACATTTAAGCAGACTTCCCTCCATCTTCTGCCTCTTGCTTTTGCTTCCTTGAGGGTCTGCTTGCCTCTGCAGGGCTCCATTGTTTTTTGCTTAACCAGACGTCACGTCGAGTCCCTCACTGTCGCTTCCACTCTTCATTTCTGACTCCGAGCTCGTATTCAGTAATCCCTGCTGTAAGGGTTTTCAGCTTAGGTAGGGTCGTGTTTACGGTTGCTTTGTGACCTCCGCTGGTTCTGTGCCAGCATCTCTTTTGGTTGTCCTGCAAGAAACTTCTTTGGGGTTGTCCTTTGTAACTTGCTAGGCCAAGTGGATTTTCCCCCAGTGTCAAGAAAGTGTTTATCCAAAGGGCCGTGCTTATGAGGGCTACATCCTCACAGCAGAAGGCATGACCTGTGTTGGCTGTCTTGAGCTCAAGCACCAGCTTCATCTCAGGCCAGCTTCTCCTAGGACCCAGCAGAGCTTCTGGCTTAGTGCTTGCATGAGCCAGCACCCTCCATGTAATGCAGAATCTGTGTGGAATGGCTCACAAAACCAAGCATCCTTTGGTTCTCCTGACACTGTCATTGAGAATTTATCCAGAAGCTGGACTGTATATATGTATACATGACCAAGGTTATTCAAACTGGTAATCAATTTGTCTCCAGAGCTTGCTTTTCTCCATCACTGCTTGAAAGAAAATTGTTAGAGATAAAAGTGCTGTGACCAGTGGATAACAAATATCCGCCGTGTCAGGCTGCCTGTCCATGCGAGGGTCTGCTGTAAAACATACTTGGTCCAGCACAAGGTTGGTCCAGCACAAGGAACACTGATGGGTTCCTACACTGCAAAACAAATTAGAGTGTCTTTCCATGAAACACAGAGCCACGAAAACAGTTCCCGCTATTAAAAATGAGCTCCAGGGCCACCACTAAACACCCACAAATGCAGCACAAAACTTTTTTTTTTTTTTCCTCCTTTTTTAAAGGAGTTGAGGCTTTTATTCACCTTGTACCTCAAACTCATTCCTTTCTCAGGTACACAGGAAATCCTGAGAGGTGAAACAAGAAGAGCTGGAGTTTCGGGGTAGGTGAGGAAATCATGAAGCTGGTTGGGAGGTATTGATAAAAGAAGCCTCATCTCATGTGCTAATGAGACAGGGCAGGAGCTAGGAGACACCTACTGAGCTGAATTCCCCTTGAAAATAAAAGACCATGTTCAAAAATAAAAACGAGTTACATAAAACGTGATCCACGATTCTGTCTCTGGTTTAGCTTAAGAGAACGGCAGCTATTTAAATTCTCCCCCATCAATGATAAAAATGTCTCCTGGGCATGTTTGCAGCTCTCGGGTGTTGTGACTGCTGCAGCAGAACAGATGCCTCCAACTGTTAGATGCCTCCTGGCCCCAGCCTGGGTGCTCCCAACTCTCTCCTTAAGCCCTACAGGCAGGCAGGATAAAAACATCAGCTAAGCAATGTGGGAGAGGGCAGAGTGCAAGCAGGAACGAAGGGAAACAGTTTGCCCTTTAATGCACGTTGTTATAATCTCATAATTATTCTCTTAGGAGTCGTGCTCTCCTGTCCAGGAGCAGTTCCAAGTCAAGAAGCACGTGGTTGCCTCCACGCATCGTTCGGGGAGGACGCTGGTACGTGCAAAGCAGGGAAGCAGAAAGGATTGGACTTGACACGGAGCTGCTCCGTGCAGCCTCGGAGTCCTCCCAGCTTCCAGCACTGCTGCCGCGGTCAATATGGCAGTGTCTGAACTGCAGCTCGGGCGGCTGCGAAGCCAGGACTGATCCGTCCTGACAGAGCTCCACAAAAATCCTCAGATCCGCAGATGCTTCGGCCCTCGTCCATCCTGAGATCTGACGCTGGGTTCGGGCCCAGGAGGGAGGCTGGCTGAAAGACAGGGTTAATTTTGCAGCCAGGATTTTGCTCGCTGAACGCTCTGTGAACTCATTGCTTCCCGAATGCTAGAAATCGTCCCCGAGATCTCAGTGCTGCAGTCACAAATCCATTTACGAGGGATAAAGTCTGCGCTTGTTTGTTCTCACCGCTGCTTTTTCAAAGCTTTGGACTTCCAGGACATGCAGGTCCTGCAGGAAGGATTTGCTGGGGCCATTCACCACTACACAGAAACGCAATGTGGCACTGGAAGGTCACAGCAAAACACCTGAGCACGTGCTCAACTTCAAACACACGGGCTGCTGAGTGGAGACTCGTGTGATGAAATACAAATACAGTTAACTGCTTGGCTCAGCTGGGACTTCTCTTTCATCTCCAGAAGTTGCTGCTCTAGTTTTTAATTAAAACATAAATGAAATCTTCTCCAGCAGATTCCTTGACCTCCGGGAGCGACAGCAGCCTGCTAGTCAGTGCTGCAGGAAAAGGAGCCCACTTGGATTTTCCTTCAGCTCTTCCCCCATCTGCAAACACTCCTGCCATCTGCAAGCTTGCGCTGCAGCCGGTGCTCAATGCAGTTCTCTCGCCTCCGACACACTCTCCTCTTGCTCTAATTAATCTTATTTTTCACTAACTCAGCCCCAGCGTTTGGCCCTGGCGCTAGCTGCAACGTCACAGATAACTCGATGCAAATATTCAAAGGAAATGCAACTATTAAAAACGATAGTAATAACAAAAGGGGGGAAAAAAATCAAAATGCAGTGAAGATCTGCGCTACAGGCAGCAGCAGCAAGTAATGTTTTCTCCTAACATCAAAGGCCCACCACTAATCCAATTGAAACGGAGCTGGAGCCAGCAAAATCCACACTGCTCAGCGCTCGTGTTCTGGCGGAGAAGCCCCGGGGGTCTTCATCACCGTGCAGGGCCCTCCAAGGAAGCGAGGAAGCTCTCGCAGCCCTTACCTGTCTTGTGGCGGGGCGGCAATCCAGGCTGCGCTCTCCGGGTGCATTGGGGAGGGCGAAGGGCCAGCCCCGGCGCTGCAGTGCCTAGAGGAACGGCACGACGTGGCCCCTTAGCCCTGCAGCTCGTGGGAAGGGCACGAGCTGGAGGACGGGGCGCTGGGAAAGCTCCAAGAGGGTGGCACTCGCGGGCTCTCGTTGCTCACTGCTGCCGTGCGCTGCCCGCGGAGGCCTCGCCAGCGCCTGCTGCTGCCCGGGGCACCGGGCGGGAGGAGGAGACAGGGACCAGCGGAGCAAGGAAAACCACCAGCTTGGCTTTTGCCGTCTTTGTTGGCTTCTACCTGAGAGAGAAAGGGCCATCCTAGTGAGGAGGAAAGGATTATGGTGACCAACAAATTCAGCTCTTCCTTGATGACTCATTTACCCTGAGCATAAAAAAATCCCCAGGCCCCAGCTCTCCTCAGCTGTGGAGAGGTGGAGTAGGGTTGCCCAGACCCAGGACTGAAAGCTGCAGTGCATGGAGTCCGCCAGAAAACAGCAGCATCTTCTGAACCGCAGCTTCCCCTTGCCTTCCCATTACCTTGTCATGTCCTGCTGGGCTAAGGCATGGTGGGGCTGTCGGGGGGCTGGAAAGGCACCTCCCAGTTCCAGTTGGACGTGGCACAGGAAGCTATGGGCAGAGCGTCAGCAGTCACAGACACGCTCTCTGGGCCCGCTGCTATAACCACAGACACAAAGAGTTCGGCAGCCAGACACCTGGCCTAATCCTCCAGATTTCCTACCTCACATTTTCAGGGGAGTGTTTTTCTAAGGCATCACACACTTAGAAATACAGGCCCCTGTGGAAGAAATTGCAAATTTTGCACCTAATGCCTTTAACAGTATTTTGAAAAACCCTACACCGTTTCCTCTTCTCCCTTTCCTCTTCTCCCACTGCCTTCGTGCGCAGAGAGACTGGCTCTCACCGGCAGCATTCAGCGTGGTCAGAAGGATGACAGCAAAAGATATCAGATGCTCCAGGGAACTGAGGCAGGTCTTTGATATGTGGCGAAAGTCCTGGTCACCCATTCAGCACAGTTCCCTGCTCTAAGGGTTTCTCCAGTGGTTTCAGAGAAGTCTGGCAATCTGGCCACGTGGCTGCTGTTAATAAAAATCAATAGGTGAGGTGCCTTGCATTATGAGCACAGGAAGCCTCCGAGTCAACTCCCTCCACAGCAGCTAACCTGAGAGGACACCACGCTGCCACGTCTGCCCCTCTCAGTGAATACACGTGCACATTCAAGAATATCCCTGCCTGACTCACCTGGGATCACATACAGACCGCATCTCAGGCGCTGCATGCAAACTGTCCTGGAAAAGAGTCAAAAAGGTCTCGCCATAAAGCCGAGGTCACGGAGGGGCTCTCTGGCCATGGCAGCAGATTCATTGGCCCATGGGATGATAAATTTAGAAGCTGCTGCAAGGACCTACACCCAGGTTTCTGTGTTCCCTCTGCAACAGGAAAGTAAGAAGCTGAGATGTGACACTGTCAGTCTCCTGTATTGGAGCTGGCTCCTCCTAGGCTGCTGAAGGAGGCAGCAATACATGCAGGAACTGGCTTCACAGCCTTGTACCTCTGTGTGACTTATTTTGGTAAGTGCTAAGTTCACTGGTTGAAGTCTGCCTCCTTACACCCCAAGAGTGGGTGATTTCCAAATGACATCCTTTTTATGGGGCTGCTTTGTCCTCCAAACACTGCAGCAGCTCAGCCTCCCAGTGCATTTCGAGAGAGAAAAAAAATATCTTTGGGGAAAAAATATACCCAGATTTGTGTCTTCTGGGAAGTAAGAGACCATCTGCTCTATGCCTCAAAGCATGCAGCCAGCTCTCCAATCCCCAGAACACAGAGGAAAGCACTCCTGCTCCTTGTAAAGTGTAACCATGCAGCCTGCCAGGGAAAAACAGCAGCTCCTGCATCCTCACATCCACACTGCTGGGCTCCAGCCTTCCCAGTGGGAGAGGATGAGGCACCTGGGTGCTTGCAAGGCAGCGGCCAGGCTTTCAGCAGGACACACGCAGAGGGGCCCCGCTGGCACTGCCGCCCCGTCCTGCTGCTTCCAGGGCTGGCTTTTCCCTGCTGAGCCAGGATTCCAGCTGCGCGTGAAAAATCAGATGGCTCGTTTGGTATGTGCATGAAAGCCTAAACTTAGCAAGCGAGATGTTAATTCAGAGGAAAAATAGGCCATATTTATGTAACTGTGAAGAGCTGCAGTGAAGGAGGAACACGCGTTCAGGGCCAAACGCTGCTCTTCACTTGTCTTTGTTTAGAGCTCCAGGAACTGCAGATTCACAGCCCCGCAGAAGCGGCTCGGAGGGCCTCTGGGCTAAGAATAGAGGCCTCGTTGTGTCTGTCTGTCTGTCCGTGGCCGCCGTTTCGGGCGGGATTGGAGGCAGCGGCGCGTGGACGCTCGGCTGGCCGAGCAGCTGGGAGCGGCGCCGAGCGCTCGGCTCAGCAGGGCTGAGGGGCTGGATACAGGATGGATTCATTCGCAGCCATGCGGGATGGCAGCAGGGCCCATGGTGGACGGGGCACTCGCAAAAACGCGGAGCTGCCGGTGCCTAAAGAAAACCCAGGGCCTCTTTCAGTCCGGCCGGCAGCGTTGCTGCCATGAGCAGCTCCCACGCTGCCAAGCCTGGCGGCTCGGATCTCACCTCGCACACCTTGGCCCCAGCAAAGCTTTACCTGCACAAGACCCACCTACAGCCCCCCGTTGGGCTCCTCTTCCTCACGCACACATCCTCCTCTGCTTAAATCGGGTGGGAATTCAGCAGGGTGCAGCCTTGGAGACGCAAGCTACGGAGTGGGTTGTTCAGACATTGCTCGGATGCGCGGCACTCCACGAGGATTTTCAGCCCTAGATACCATCACCTGGAGATGCTGGCAGGAAATATTTGCCCAGTTTTTAATTTATGACCCTAGGACTCCAGTGAAACCTTTTGCCTGGCTAAACTGCGCTAGCAAATAGTAGAATTGGCAATTTTGCTCCCACGGGATAAACAAGAAAGACAGCACACAATTGTGGCTGCTTCCATGTTCTCCAGTTCCACTAGTCCCTGATACTGATGGATACTGATAGATGTTCTTGGACATCTGTTTGAAAGCAGAGCAGGATGGTTTTCAGAAATGATGATGACCCAGGGCTTTAAATGTCTTTAAGCAGAGTCCGAATCAGAGACAGTTTTGAATCAAGGCATGAATTAGAAATGTTGGTTTTATAACTTCTGTGTGGCTGAAAGTCCAATCTGGGGTGTAACAGAAAA
Source organism: Rhynchotus rufescens (assembly GCA_032273925.1). NCBI lineage: Eukaryota > Metazoa > Chordata > Aves > Tinamiformes > Tinamidae > Rhynchotus > Rhynchotus rufescens. The sequence goes on from JAVCKT010021269.1 coordinate 38,694, forward strand.
CACCGTGTCACAGAGGAAACTACAGACCAGAGGCTACAGCCAGGCTTAAGTGTTGTTTTCAGACAAAGAACCAAAAATGAGTCTTTGAAGCACAAAGCCAGCTCTGCAGCACAGACCCATCTTCAGAGGGAAAGCAAAGCCTCTGGAGAAAGTCTTCCTTGGTAAAGCATCCGACAACAGCGAGCTCTTTTGGGAAAGGACTCTTGAAATCACCTCTCTCTTCTAAAGTAAATACCCCTGGAAACAACACTCTTGGTAAAGGGCTTCTGGGGAAAACGTCAACAACAAAAAACCCTCTTAATTCCACCTTTCCCCTCGCTCACACAGCGAGGGACAGGGCCTAGAGGTAAGTTATTCTCCTCCAATACTCCTTCCTAATCATGTCTGAGGAGGATGTGACAACGCTCCTGCTGCTCTCTCATTTCCTCTGGCTGTCGTTCGCTGCTCGCTCGCATTCGCCCGCTGTGCCCAGCGGCTCTGCTGCAAGGCGCGTTTCGGAGTCATCCTCCAGCTTTGTGCTGCCCAAGAACCGGGCGCTTGCCATCTGCTGCTGTTTACTTAGTCCCCGTGTTACTGAGCTAATACCTGGGGGAACCGCTGCGGCGCTTTCGGAGGAAAGCTGCACTTGGAGAAGACGTGCGCATGCTTCTGCGCTCCGGAAAATGAGGTGACCTGAGCACTTCGCTAAAGAAAACCCAGTCATCTCGCTCCAGTGTGGAGATTGTTGTATTTAGATGCCCTGATGACAGTGGCTTGGATACACAAACACGCTCCAGCCAGCTGACCCTGTGAACTGGCTTACATTCTTGGAAAACCACGTGCCAGCTTCGACTAAGCGTCTGCTGATTAATCCCTGCTTCGGATTTCTACCAGTGCCGCCTGGCAAGTCCCGCTGCAAGGCAGCAGAACGTCCCTTCCAAGCAGACAGGAGTCATCAGGAAGCTCTGTCTACCTCAGGGGCCACAAACCTGCCAGCACAACCCCCAGTACGGACACCTATGGGGAGACGGGGCTGGCTCTGGTTCTTGGGGTGGACTCTAAATCACCCTGCTATCCCCCCACGCAGCCTAACCCATTACCTGCCTGATACCAACAAGTGTCTCAAGCCTGGGGCTGGTGCCATCCTCTCTCTGTAACCACTCGCCTCCTCTCCAAGGGGTTCAGCTGTGTCCAAGGATGCAACATCCCACTTCAAGGCATCTCAGCTCCCTAAAACTGGCTGAGGAGAATGCTGAGCTGTGGAAAAACACCACAAAATAGAGGCATACATGATAAGACAGAAAAAGTTAGAGGCCTCTTGACAGGGAAAGTCAGTGGCTCAAAAATTCAAGAGGATAAACATCAATATTGACAGTGCTACAGAAAACACACAGGGAGGGAGCCTAGCAAAGATTGCTTAGATGTCTAACTGAGAGGAGGTGCAAGCATCCTAATGCATGGCCTAGGAGCTTGTTAAAGGCTACTTGCCTTCACTATAGGTGAAATCTGCAATCAGATCAATTTATATGTATATGTATACACACACACACACACACACACGGGGCTATCATAGCTACCTGAATGTCTGTCTTGCTCCTTCTTTCAGCCATTATAAAGACAATCTTTATGGACAACAGCAAGTTCTCCATCAGTTCAGCTGGCGAGACTGCAGGAGTTCACACCTCTTGGAAAAAATGGATCTGTCATTGAAGCAACACGTTTAATAGTCCTCTTGGAAAATATCAGCATCTACTAGATACATTCAGGCAAATATAAAACTAACCGTCGAGGCGCATCAAGACAACAGGTCTCTTCTATCAACTCTATACGGCCGAGAAATGAAGCTTCAGAAGAGGACCACACGCGACACCCAAGGGAGAACCCAACTTTTTGAGCCAACTTTCTAACATCAGCCTTCCCCGTCACTCATCTCAGATGGGGGACTTGTTGTTTCAGTGAGAAACATTCATCTCCAAGAGGTGAGGTAAGGAGCAGTAGTGTTTTCCCCCGTGCAGAGGCACGGATCTGGGAATGACAACAGCACACGCAGCCTCTCCAAGGCCCAGCTCCAAGCCCAGAATCAAGTATTGTCGCCGAGACCACCCTGCGCTGAGCAGCACAAGGACACAGCAACACACATTTCGCAGCCTGCACGGCTCTTTGAGGGTGTTTGCTTCTTCACAACAGGACTTTTTTGACTTGTGTACAAACAGCAGTAGTGTCTGCAGCAGAACAGCCCATCTTCATCTCGGCTTGCGGCCGGTAGCCTGCATTTACACGTACCACAGAGCATCCTAGTTTTTCCAAGACCAGTTATCTGTCAAGGCAGGAATTCTCACCCTTTTCCTCTCCTCAGAGTCTGCAGATTCTCCCAGCTACCATATTTACCTTTTTGAAATAAATAGTGCACAAACTTAAATTGCATATTCACAAACAAGGCTGAAGGGAATGCTCCCAGGACAAGCACCTGGAAATAGCCCCTCTCTTTCAGGGGCAACAAAAAGTGCTTCTCTGAATAGTGTTATCCAACCACCTTAAATATAGAAGTCTCAATATCTCATCATTAGGTTGCCACAGACTATGTCAAATATACTGCCAGGTACTGTGTTCTTCCCTAGTACAAGACCTTTTTTATCTTGACACAGGACAATAATTATTATGGCTTGACATGACTTTCACTAGCAAATCCACATGGTTTGTTCCCTGCTCGAGTTCTTCCAGGCTGCTTTTGTTTCAGATTTTGGTTTTGATCTGTAAGTGAAAAATTTACTGATCTTTATTATCCAGACCTGTTTTTTATTCTTTCTAGAGACAGGTATTGCCTGTCTTTTATAGCACCAGGCACCTCATCTATCCACTGCAAATTGTGGAAAATAACCACAAATGATTCTCAAACCACTTTTGCTGCTTCTTTAGTAAAATTCCCAACCCCTAGACAGTTTGAAACCACCTGATTTCCCAAGAACACTCTTGAACATACTCTTTCTCAATTCTAAGCAGAGATCTCACTATTTTCTCACTATCACCAGCAGTCCTAGTCACTTCTTTCCTCTTGAGCTTTATAACAAAGTGTGGTGGAAAAAATAAACAGTTTGACCTTTTTGATGTCTTTTCAATAAATTTTTCTTTTCCCATGATTATTCCACAGGGACTACAGGAATAAGAGGAGGACCAAGGAAAGCAGGAAAGGGCAGGTCTGCTCATCTGTGGTGCTTACTGGGATGACTGAAAGAATGGATTGCCAGCCATCAAAAGCACGTCTTACATTAAGGGATTGTGACAAAGCAAAAAGTACTTGCCCTGCAGGTTGAGAGAGAAACTAATTCCTCTGGTTATAAAGGGAAAAATCCAGTTATTCATGTGGTAGAGGCACTTCAGGTCGCTGTTATCAAAAGTTCATCTCTGCTTCTCAAGAGTCAAGTTCTGACCTAGGTGACCTGGAAGAAGCCAAATCATAGAATAAAGATCTAGCTGATTGAGGAAAGAGGAAAAAAACGGAAAAAACCCACATATTTGGTAATGCAAGCTATGCAGCACTGTCCAAACACATCACCTGTCAAAGGAGTAGAGAAATTACAATTAAAAAGCCACTGATAACTGTTAGAAAAAATCAATATAGAGAAAGAGGATTCAAAAGCATCTCTCAAAATCAATGCTTTGCAACAGAAACTCTGCCTTCAGCCAGCAGCAAATCAAAGAAAATATCTGTTATCTAAATTGTGTTCAAGGTGCAGCGGAAGGATGAGTATGCAGCGTATGACGCTGGCGCTGCCAAGGCAAAAAGCCTCCAAACTTAAGCACATGATTTGCATAGGGACCCGAGTGGAAAATACATAAAGACAAGTCTGTGGAGAAGCAGGGATTACATCAAACACTGTAAATGACAAATAGCAAAAGCTAAGTGATGCCAATTTGTGCAGGCTCAGATATTTTCAAGTGCTAAACTAGCAGGCTAGACCCTGTGTCTGAAAGGAGATGAAACCACAATAGCTCCAGGCACTAATAACACAAAAAGGGGAAGAAATTTAGAAGGTGGGAAGATTAGTTACACAACACTAGCAAGATTAATTGGTTTATAACGCAGGCTTCTGCAGCATCCAAAAGCCACTTGAAAAGCAAGGAAAACATGGACTGGATAGGAAAACTGATTTTTTCCTAAGAACAACAATCTTTGAAAAGGTCTTTATATATATATATATATATATATATAAACATATATATATGTATTTTAATTTTTTTTTATATAAATATATTTCTAGATGTGCACTTAAGATATTGACCTGAACTTTATTACAAAACAGGTCTCCAAACTGGACAACAGCAAGACATTTTCAATGAAGTCATGAAAGCCTTTGCCTGACAGACTTACAATAACTAGTGGTTAAGCTGTTCCCTAAAAGAAGATAAAGATACAGCCAGGGAATTACCAGGAAATCAGTCCCTGGGACTGTAATGACTAAGAGAATCAGGGTTTGTTGTCCACCAAGAAATCTGAGACGCTAGCATGAGATATCCTAGCTCCAGAAAGCGGGAAAAAAAAAAACAGAAAAAAAAATAAATACAGCATTTCGAACTCAAGGTCAAGTGAAACGCAGGCGCTGCCAAAGATTTCATGAAAGTGTTAAGCCCTGTTGCAAACAACCTATTGTTTAACAGCGTCATGCTCAACTCCTGAATGTTGAAAGCGAGGAGAGTTAAGCAACTCACCTCCCTCCTCCTCCTCTTCTGTGTCGTCAGGGCTGGACGCAGCCTTCGGCACAGGCTGGTGAGAGGACTCATCCTCCCTTTTAGTAATCCTTCAGGGATGACAACAACTCAATAGGCAAAAATTATAATGCGACTGCATAGTATAATGGTATAATATAACAGGCTTAACAACCTAATTCACTAAGGTGCATTATAGACAGATTTTCATGTTAAATGTCATTTCTAGGTGTGAATTTGTTAAAAATCTACAAAAAAAACCTCCCTCATTGCACATTACATGATTACGTGGGTATTACTGCTCACCACAGTCAGATCTATAATATCATGGAGGATACACATAAATACACACTCTAGCACTTGGCTCACATTATGCTGAAAAGGCAGAGGAGAACAACAGCAGCTCATTTTATGATTACAAAGGGAACAGCAATTGCCTAGGAAAACACATCAAACTGTTCTAGCTATGTCACTGGCTATTTAGAGAGCATCTCATTTTCTAATTGCTTGATGGGCTTTCATTATTTGGACTTTTTTTCCCCTGTGTTCTCAAATTCCCTAAGCAGGAGCCGCAAGATGGCAGCAGGAACCAACTGCGTGAACTCACAGACCCCTCCTGCTTTTGCTCACAGAAGTAACTGCACTCACTTTAGAGGATTTATCTGTAAATCATATTAGAAAGACTATGTGCTGAACCTTGCCTTTGCTGTGAACAGTAGGGTTCTATTTAAAAAGAATTCTCAGTGGAGAATACTACTTTTTTGTTTGAAGACTGTGCAATAAGGTGGATCCAAAGATCAATCCCAGTTAAAACAAGAAGTGTTGTCCTCTGTGCAGCTTTCAAACATTTTGGTCAGCAGAGTCATGGAAGCTGCAAAATCACTACTTGGGTTTGACCGGAATCTTGTTCAGCTGGAATATGTAAGTTAATAAAACCTAGGAAAAGGCATCTCAGAAAGTGTCACACCTGCTGAAGGTCATCCTGACTACAGAGTTCCTCTTTCTATATTCATTACTTAGTCAATGCACTTATTTAACTGGCAGGTCTGGCTTCAAGGGTTTATATATTCATTGTTATTTAGTGACTCCTCCTCTAATGAAATCAATAACATAGCTTGCCAGGTCTTTTCTCTGCCCCTGCAACATTGCCCCTACAACTACAGGAAAACCAGTAAACTCTCTCCAAATTTAATGGTGGGCAGAGATGGGTATTGGCCACTTCTGTGGCAACTCTGCTAAATTAAAACCCTGTCATTAAAAGGATCCTTTTTATTTTTTTTCCTCTGTCTTAACCAGCATAAGAGATTTGCTGCATCTGTCTTTGATAACATTATATTAACAGTGAAAATATGAAATGTGAATTCACAGCTTGATATCCCTCCAGTTTAAAACATCATTGGGTTTTTTTTTTTTACAAGAAGACATCTTAAACATTTGAATCAAGCTCTCAGGTTTTAAAATTATTTTTAAGAGGCTTTGCTCCGTATATGACAGTACCCTTTATTTAGATTGCAGCCTTCTTTCCCTATAGGGAAATGCCAGGGGTTAGCAGCGAGGTAGCTTTCTACCCAATCTGTCACAGCATTGCTGGGCTGCTACCTCTGGGACAAGACACTGTGTGTCCTTGAGGTATAAATCAACCCATCACCGGCCTCCCTGGCTTATTTGTTCTGCGATATGTTTGTACAGCACCTTGAACAAGGGTGGTCCGCAGTTCCCGGGATTTGTGCTACCGAGGAGAAACATCCATCCCCTTCGCTCCCAGCACCGCTGCTCTGCCACTGAAAGCAAAGTGACGCTTCAGGAACTGGAAAAAAAAAACGATTAGAGTCCCGTGGCACATTCAACTCCAAGCCCTGTCGCTGTAATTGCTGTCAAATTAATTCTGCTTAGGCTTATTCTGCATTTAAGGCTTTTCTTTTACTAAACAGTACTGGATGTCTTTTCCTTTATGCACAAAGGGCAAACATCTAATGCCAAGAAAAACTGAATAGATGGCAAACGAGGAGGCTGCTTTTCAAGGGATGCCACCAAACAGCAGGAGGCTTCACCTGCAATTTTCTTCAAACTGCTAAGCAAACAGGTAACATTCCCAGGGCTGAGAGTATTTTTATTTTAAATATCTATCATTCTCTAAATGGAGGGTAATATGAAAAAATATGGTACTAAGTGTGTGTTGATCCAAAGAAAATTGCAATTGTATGGCCCTTGTACTCACTGTTCCTAGAAATGCTTTTATATCATTTACTTTGTTGGCACACACCTGCAACTTGGGTACACGTCGTGGGTTCCTGCATCTGCATAGAGTTTATGAGAATTAGCACACCCACTGCTTTTGGGGGATCACGTTCTGGTTTCTTTTAAAATACTGTAAGATACAATCCACAGAAAGACTATTTTATCACCTGACTGCTGTTTTCCAAATAGCAACTGAAGTATGGTGTGGTTAATAATAGTTGTTGCACCAAAAATGAAGTTATCCAGTACACTTATGCAGTAGTGGGTAAATAATAAGGGATAAATAATGCAAGGTGGCAATATGAGAAAAAAATACTCCAAACAACCCAAAATAACATCCATTTTTGACTGCTTCAGATGTAGATGCGTATACAGAAAGTCACTGATGTCAATGCAGGAATTAGGCAGTGATCTCCATAGGAAGAGAGAGAGGGAATAGTCTAAAATTCTGCAGTTTGAGATGGACATGACTGGAAAAGCTAGTATGTGAGTTTGTGTAAGTGATGAGTAGATAGAAAATAAGATAGAAAATAAAGCAGTAGCTTATTCCTTCAAATAAGATACATAGGAAATTACCTGGTTAAATGATCATACAACATATAGTTAAGTGCATAGGAGAACAGTCCATAACACACGTTTTTCAGCAGTATTCTCAGCGTTACACTAAACATGAAGGCCACCAAAACATGACAAAAAGCTGGAACACGATGGTATTACTAGAAGCAAAGGCGACCCATCAAGGCTGAGAAAATCTGCCAGAGCTCTGCTTGCTGTGAACAGGGCCAGCACAGCTGGTGACTGCATGTAAGCAACATTTTTAATTACACAAAACAATGCTTTGGAAAAATGACAAGCTAGAACACAAACCTAAAATACCACGCCCAAACATTCAGAGTTAAGTTCATGAAAAGCTTACATGGGGACACTCCATCTGGTAGGCTGCCAGCTGTCAGTCCCTTTGCTGCTGCTCTTAGCACAAGGACCAAAGGGACAACCAGCAAAGCAGGCATCTCTGCAAGACGGTGTTGACTGAACGTGGGCAAAATTTGCCATCCTACGAGCAGCCCTGTAGCTGCCACCCAGGCTGGGGGGAGCCCGAGCTGCTGTATCTGCGCTACAGCCTCATACAAAACCATTGTGAAAGGCTGTTATAATTAAACTAACTCTAGACAAGCTAGATGCCAGCACAGCGGAGGATTAAACTTCAGTTTGAGCTCTGCAAACAGGTATTGCTGTGGTGGTTGATACCAAATCCTTGTAGCCAAACATACCTGAGCCATCCGGAATCAAAAGCTCCCCAGCTTTGCTCATCTCTGAACTGTTCTGGAGAGGCTTGGAAGCCTTTCAGCAAAGAGCACACCTTGCCTGCTGAGATAGCCCCAAGGTGCCACGTTACTGCTCTGAAAAAGATACTAAATCACATTGCAAACTTACCACCAATGTCACAAGGGAAGGGTGGTGTATACTTAATATAGGATTTCCAGGCAAGCTTACTGAAACGTGCTGAAGAAGGGAAAGGAGAGCGGTGCATGCTAATTGTGTATATGTACACAATTATATATACACACATATAAAATAACCCTTAAATATTTTGGCCTCCCAAGCTTGCTAAACAGATGGACACTGCTAGTTTGCCTGAGCCTGGAAACTGCTCCTGCATGGGGTAAAAAAAGAAAGGAAGAAGAAAATCCCAGATGTCCAGACCAGGCAGCAATATAGATTCACCATTTTTTCTTCCATACTGCTCTTTTAACAGAAAGATCTGTTAAAGACTAACCCTTAACAGGTGAGCACAGGACTTTGTATCCTCAAGCATACCTAGGAGCACCAAGTTTCCCCAGTTTTGCCTGGAAGGCTTAGAGTGGAAAGAAAGGGTAGGAGCACAAGGGGCCCTCTGAAAGCTTGTGGCTACGCTGCACACAGGATCTGGTACCTGCCTTCATCCACAAACCCCAGCCCTCATCACCTGCACGAATTTTAGACTCAGCTTTTCCACTGACCCAATTGTGGCAGAACTGTGCGAGTTCAGATGGCAGGTTCAGATGTATTTCTATGTTGTAGTTAATGGTAGTTGTGTCACATAATGGCAATGAGTCCTTAATATAGCAGCAGGTAAACAAATATCACAGAAAACAGCTTGCACGAGAAGGATGCGTGTGTGAGTCAGCCTGCTCGCACATTACAACAAGTGCCCTTGACCAGAATGTTCCAGGCACTGTTACATTTCCATCAAAGCCTCTCAGCGCAGCAGTTACCCGTTTAACACCCGATAATAATTCTAAGAAACTGGCATTTTCCAGATGTAAACAGAATTTGCCTTTGTAAACAACTGCTTACCAAATGATGCAGTATCCCTTATGTCACAACAAAAAAGTTGCACATACTCTGTTTACAGTTACTATAAATAATCTGGGGGAGCAAAGACTTCTTTGTCTGTTTTCAGAACAATGGTTTTCTGTGATTTTGTCTCCTTAAAAGAAGGTTCTGATATCCCTGGCTTAGAAAAGAGGAAAAAAAAAAAAAAAAAGTCACCCTCAAGCAAGTTCCACTTATGTTTTTTTCTTGCTACCAGTAAGGATCTAAGTGAGTCTACCCTCCTTTAAAAAAACAGCTTGAATATAATACACCATTTTTCTGACTTCACTCTGTTTTATCATTTGCAGAACAAGTTTCTGGTGAAGTTTCTGGTATAATACTAACAAAAAGCATCCAGACATTTTGTTGAAACCTGCACATTACCAATTTGTTGCCATTTATAAACAGTTTGCTTTTTCAGCCAAAAAAAACACTTGTTTTACAAAACTTATGTGGATTATATCCAAGAGTGTTTTGCCTGTTACCAGAACATTTTTTTGCAAACTACCTTTAATTACTCACACTCTAGAAGTGGGTCTAGTACATCAGTATCAATGCAGCTTCAGAGCTAGATACTAGACAGTGTCTCATCTAAAACTTATTTTCATTTTTCTAAAGCAACCAATTTTCTAAAATTTTCTAAATTTTTTTTAGTTTCTAAGAAACTAAATTTTCTAAAATTTAGTTTCATTTTTCTAAAGCATTTTTTGGTGTAGACCTGCTTAGGCATCTAAGTCACATCACCAGACTTCCTGAGGCAGCACAAGTCACAGTACCTGGCATTTCAACTAGTTCCACACAATACCTTGTATTCACCTTTGAGTGCTGGAAGGAGAGGCAGCAAACTTAGCTTGTCACTGAAAACTGACACTCACTCCCCTATTGACACCTTTTACTCAGGGGAAAAGAGAAAAAAGCCATAAAGGTGAGTTAACAGTAAAATTATAGTATCTCATAAAAGGAGAAAAAGAATACAGAATTCACAGAGGTAAGAGCGCTTGACTAGAAAAAAAATATATAAAAAACCCCACAGATCTAGAGGGTATTTTCCAGTTTTGCCTTTGCTGTTGTTAAACAGAATTTAGCCATGTTCTGTGACTGATCATGAGATTAGGTGTCTTCGTACCTAAAGAGGAGATACAGCAAGTTGCTACAGTTGCCTATGGATGGTAATTTCAATTTGTGTTTGAAAACATTTTCTAAGGCCTCCTGTTGCCCTTGTCCTTCCTACCTCGTCCTTCCTGCCACACAGTGACTCACCCCTTCTCTTTCCTTGTTTCATCTTCCTAGCTTATTCAGGTGATGTCCTGCTTCGCTCTTCCTCACCTGCTTTGCCTTCCTCTGTCCCTTTCAGTTCTCTGCTCACTCCCACCTAAAAGCAACACAGGTTCAGAACAGATATGAATTGGCAGCACCTTCTATTAAAGCCCACCACCTGCCCTGCACTGCACCTCTGCAGGACAGAGTGGACTGTTGTTTGCAAGGGACTTGCTGCTGCATCGCTCTCTGCTGTAGCTGCATTATTTGCTGGAGAAAGCAGAATTCATGCAAAACTGCCAATCCTGCTAAGCTGTCACTCATTTCTTGTCACTTCCTTGACTGGTCAGGGTCATAAAGAACTGGTAGAAAGAGTCAAGTCCAAACCAAGCTCAGACAAAATCATGTTGCCAAATGAGCTTTATTTACAGGCATACAAACTTCAGAACTAGTGTTCTGAAAACAGGACCACAGGCCCCAAAGACAGGTCACCTCCTGTTCGATGAGTATTACATGAACAAGTGCTTTGCATGCTCCCTCCCACACATTGGATTAGGCATCACACTTGAAAATACAGATTCCCTGCAACAAGTTTAAGATAATCTTGTATTTTCCAGCAAGAAAAAAGTTACTGTCTGCACTGAAGGGTTTTTAAGCTCTTGGCCTGGCACAGCACTGATGTGTTCAAACTCTCCTCACCTTAGGGAGATCTGATGATTATCAGAAGAAAGTACCTTTCTTCTCAGGAGAAGCTGACACCACCTCCTACAGATAGGAGAATATTTTACAAAGCATAGGTAAAAAATAAGAAAAATTCCACTTCCACTCCAATATAGGAACCGAAAGCCAATTCTCTCAATAGCCTATGCTAAAATTAGGAGGTTTTACTTTGTTTTGTTACTTCTTCTTCCCATTACCTAGAGATTAGGTGAATTCCCATTAGGGTGCTTCATATGTCATTCAATTTGGAAGTTTCCATGTTGTAGTGAGGTTGTACTCTCCAATATCAGCTGGTGTCTTCTGAACTAAATCCTAGAATTTAGCAGCCAAACCCATCACCAGTTACACAAACCACCTCACACCACTGGCTTTAGTGGTGTGGTCAGTTTTTCTTCGCCTCCGCTTCTGCCTCAGGCCAGGAAACCTGGATGTGATACGGCTCTAGCTCTTCTGGAGCAACATAGTCTGGAGCATTGCCCATCAGGTCCCGTCCTCTGAAGGATTTGGGAAAAGCGATGACGTCTCGGATACTTGGAGTACCAATGATGAGAGAGATCAGCCTATCAAGTCCTGGAAGCAGACAGTAAATCCATAAATCACTTGAGTAAAAGCCTTATATTACTCTCTTTCATTCCCCAAATTGGAAGATGAAAGTAAATGGTATTACTGGGCTTGAAAATTAAAAGAGAAGCAGTTGAGTGGAAAAGCTTATCTCGAACAGTAAACAGAGAAACAGACTTCCTAAAGAGCAGTAATGCCTAGCAAAATAATAGCTTTTCACCGTTACAAGAAAAATGATGAAACACCAAAGACAGACAATTCCTTCCCAGAGACAAGAACGATGTAGGGCAGGCAAATGGAAGGAGCAACTCCAGGGCTCTGTAGAACTAGCCAAAAGAAGTTCTTGGCTAAAAAGAGTTACAACAATGAGGAGAAAATGAGAAAGAGCAAGAGCCTCTGCATGACTAGATGACTAACGATCCAGAATGACTGTAAGTTAAAAGACTACCTTTGAAAAACAAAGCAAAACAGAAATTTGCAAGGTTCTAAGAGAAAAATACAGTATTAAGGTAATGCTGTAACTTCAGAGGATGCCACAACAGCCTAAACCAACACTGCTGTCTTTTCCCTGTCCCGCCGACTATGAGGTTTACCTCCCCATGGTGGTGGCCTAAGTATTCCTCAGGCCCACATGGAGCTAATCCATCAGAAAAACCAGTCTTTCTCTGGCAGGAGTTGCTCCTGCAAGTTTAGCTCCAGTTTAGTCTAACCAGATTGGTCATGACAAAGAACACACCAGAAGAGTCCTCTGTCAGGAGGGGACAAGGTTCTTGCTATCAAACACAAGGTTTTTGCTTAGGTCTGTTACATCAAAAGAAAGCCAGGAAACAGCTGCATTCTGCAGAGCTACAGAGCACCTACCTAAAGCAATTCCTCCATGGGGAGGAGCTCCAAACTCCAAAGCCTCAAGCAGGTGGGAAAGCACTTCAGAGTCCTCCTGCAAAGTTACATAAAAAGTGTCATTGGAAAAACAATGCTTCTCCTGCTAGCACTGTAAAATGAAGATACAGTGAAGCCATTCATCTTTCATGGCTATCTTTATCTGAGAAGAACACCTATGTTTCTTACAGGATTTTAAATGACTATTTAACATGTATTTTACATCTGCAAGTGTATGAATATTTCTAGGCTGTTACCTTCAGCACTTTCTCGAGCACAAAGCGCTGCAGCTCCGCATTATGAATCCGGATGGAGCCACCTCCAATTTCATTTCCATTTAGCACAAGGTCATAGTGCTGGCTACGGACCTGAGGAAAGAAAGGAGGGGGTACCTTAGCAAAACACGGGGCAAGACATGGCTACACTTAACTCCAATCTGCACACAGAAAGCAAAGAAGTTTTGGAACCTGGCATACAACAACACAGGTTTCTTAATGGGGCCTTTTGAATTCACAGGAATTTGTTGAGATTCAAAGCACCGAAGATGAGAAAACTTTTTACTGAATTCCACTGGGGGTGACAAATTTCACTAAATGTCCCCAAACGTTACTATCCTCGTGTCCTCTAGCATTCAAGCCCTGATAACGTCCAGAATTGAGAACATCCAGCCCCAGCAGAGCCACAGCTCTGAAACATTCACCAAGGCACAAATCTGTAAGAAACCATGGGGGCACATCCTCCATAGCCCATTACAGCTTTGGCTTTACAATTCAAATTAAAAATTGTACCCAGGCTGAATTGCGGACCTGAACCCAAGTCCAAATGTCACAAGGACCACTACCGAGGGCAGGAGGTTCCGTTACCTTCGCGGGATCAGAATAGAGGAGGCCGATATCTGAAGGATGGGGGGCAGTGAAAGGATGATGAGCAGATTCCAATTCAGTGGGATTCTCTTCCTTGGGGAGGAAGAGTGGGAAATCCACCACCCAGAGAAAGTGAAAAGCCGCTGGATCACGGAGCACCAGGCCAGCTGCCTCCAGGAGGCTGGCGCTCTCCAACCTCAAGCTTCCTAAAGCAGAACACTGCAAAGACAAGGGAGAGAACAAGAAAGGTCTATTTTAATGCCAGAAATGCCAGCAAGTCAAACTGGCCAGGGAAGCAGTCTCTCCCAAAAGGCAGCATCATGGACAGCATCAGCTGCCTTTTAAGAAAAAAATCAAACCAAAAACCCCTTTCTCCTCCTCTCCTAGAAGACTTCACCTTCCCACCGAGGCAGCAGGAGGTCCAGAGTTTGGACAGATGATTAAGGCCCTACAAAGAAAGATCAAGCAGGGAGCTAGAAAATCCCCCTCAAATTTTCATCCCAACAGATCTCTTACATTGATCTGATTGTACTGTGCAAATACGGATTAATTGTGAAAGCAAAGATAAGAGCTTCTGCTTATAGGAGAGAAAGCTGTCTAGTTGACTTCGCTTTCTGATCTTTGTTAGTGGGGGTTTAAAAAAAAAATAAAATGAGAGAAAATGAGGCACTGATGTGATCATGCTTTACAACCCAGTCTTTGTTTCACCTATTATTTCTTCCCACAATTTGACCAGGAGAGGTAGAAACAACATCTACACTTTATGCCTATACAGATCCAGAGTAATGTGGAATTTCTGCTGACCTTAGTACTTAAAAGAATGAGAGCAAGCAGAGATAACATCAAAGTCCCCATGAGCAACATTCACCTCTCAGCCCCCCAGAAGCAGATCCTACCACTTGCTTGTGTTCTCCAGCTGCCAGCAGGACCACGTCGTCCACCTGCATCTTCAGCACTTGGATGAGCTCTGACTGCTGCTCCTGGCCAATAAACCTTGTAAGTAGAGACTTCAAGCTTCCATCAGGCTTGCAGACAATGTCCACAATTTCCTAATGCAAGAAACCAGTAAACACAGTTCAGTGCTGCCCTCTCTTGTTTTGAAGCACTGCAAGCTCAGGCACTGGTGCTCAACAGAAGAGCATCATTAAAAACTGCTCCTTCTGTCTTCCTCTGCCTGCAATTGCATAACACTTTACATAGCCTGTCCTTCTCTTTCCAATGCTTCAGCAGTGTTTCTGTCTCACCTGGTTAAATTGGGATCTTGCAGTCTCCTTTAATGATTCAATATCTTTATTTTTAAGATATCTCTGGGGAAAGAGCAAGAGAAGAGACGTTAAACATCAGTAAAGACTGTGAAAAGCCAGGCTACGATTCAAATCTACTGACTCAGCTGTTTCCAAACCCCTAAAGCTCTGTTTCCAACCCAAGAGGGCTACAGAATAGAATGGGCTGCAGCACTAGACTGCAGCCAAGTGTCTTCTCCAAAGGCTTTCAGCAAGAGGCCCTTTTGGGAGGTAGCACATCAAATACAGACTGTTTTTCCCTTGCTCACAGATCCAACGTAACTGGTCAGCAGAGTTAGATCATGCCAATTAACTCTCTCCCACATGCAGGTTACAGAGCAGGACAAATGCACTGGTGAGGTGCAGGGGAAGGCTCAAGGAGGCCTTGAGGCTTTCAAGAGAAAAGAAAACAACTGAGCTGGCCCTCAGATGCATAGAATTGCAGTGGGTTTGAGGTCCTGCACCAAGATCTTGACTACAGTATTTACAGCTGAAGAGTTCCCTTTTGGTTTGCTCAAAAACACAGCTTAGTGCCCTCTCGTGGCAAGCCCAAACTTGCACTTTACCAAACTGCAGCAATCTGAGAGAAACCACAGCCAGACAGTCCTACCCCAGGCTGGACTCAGAGGGCTGTGGAATAAAACAGAGGGCTCAGGGGAATCTTTGCTCCACACTACATGTGCTGCAAAGGTGTCTTGAGCCAGAATCACATCTGCCTCCCTGCCAGAATACGTGGATGCTGCCAAATAAGCTTCTGGATCTATCACAGCTCTCAGCCTTGCATTTGCTCTCTGACATTCTCATTACAAGACACAAGTTGTATCCACAAAAATGACAAAAGCAGATGAGTGGCAGGCAAGGAGCTCATCTTCCTTGCACTAGTCCAGAAACAAGCTGTGCCACGCTGGGCACTTTGCTAACCTCTTGCCACGGGACACAATTTATTTTTCAGATGCAAGCCAGAAGCCAGCTCTGAGTAAAGCAAACTGAAGCCAGAGAGGCGTCCCTGTGTTCCATGGACCTTGCAGCTCTGTCCTCTTGCTGGCCTTTTAGAGGACAAAAATATTCTCTCCACCACCTGATCTTCCCCATTCCCCTCCCCTAATGCACCTCAGCCAAACCCGAGCTCAATCACAATTGACAGCAACGGACACTTCCATATCAAGAATGATAAATTGGTTTTTTTTTCCACATAAATCATAATCAAAAGTAAAAATATCACTTACCATTCCCTGAGGGATACAAATGGCTTTGACAGTGCCGTGCAGATAGCCGAGTGCATTCTGCACAAAGGGAATGCCCAAACTTCGTGAGAAATCACTGACATCCATTATCTGAGTTGGGGGGGAAAAAAACACAATAGTTACAGGAACACAACACACAATCCTGCATCTGCGTCTTGCAACTCCTTCAGCACCACTGGTTGGGACAGTATTATCTTGCTCAAAGAAATCAAAGGATGCACAGAAAAAAGGAATGGGGCCAAGCTGGAATAACCCTTAGAGGTCCAAGTGATACAGAGATAAAAAATGCAAGAGAAGCAGGAAGAAACAAGAAAAATGTAAAGACACAACAGAGGGAGTCATATACTTAAAAAGAAATCTCCCAAATTAATTCCTAGGGAGATATAAGATGCTCTTCAGCACTGCTCCTCTTAATACTTCTATCAGTATTTCTATGTCTACATACTTCTACACGTGTGTGCACACTAACACAGAGCACTGGTTAGCTCAGAGAAGCCTGCTCAAAGTATGTTCCCTAGGAGTAGCATGTTTGGGGGCAAAAATGTATAAATAAATGTATAAAAATGCATATGGTATCTGTGGGGCCTTCTTTTCCTAGCACAGTAACAATGATTTGCTTCCTAACACTAAATTACCTTTAAAATCTTCTAAGATCCATTTTCCAACAGCCCTACATCAAACCCTTCTGTTTTCTAAGAAAACCTGCACAAAGCAGCAGTGATGGGAAAACAAGTTGGGTACGTTATAGCATTAAGAAACCCAGCTGACAACAGCACACGGACATGACTTAAACCGAGAATATTCAGAAATAGCAACAGAAAAAAGAAGAGAAAAAAAAAAAAAGGGGGGGAAAAGCTGCCAATTTGCACTGGTTAATCCCTCACCTTCATGCCAAAGCGAGTGTCTGGTTTATCAGTCCCATAGTCAGCCAGCGCCTCCTCATATGTCATGGAGGGGAAGGGAGTGGTAATGGGGCCTTTCTCCTCAGGCCAGCAATACTGCAGGAGGCCCTCAATTAGTCTCTGGATCCCACCTTGATCCACAAATGACATCTCTACATCTAGCTTAGAATATAAAAACAAGAGGGGGTTCCCCATGAGTTAAGAGCTTTTGCCTCTGCACAGCTGCTTGCAGGAACTTGATTATAAAGGAAATATAAAAGGAAATAACACACTACACCAAATCAGAGCGTGACTGTTTTATACTGAGGGTTTGTTCGTGATCTCCCCGCAGCCTCGTGACGCTGGCAACAACCTCCTCAGAACCCTCAATGAGGCAACGATGACAAGGACAGCAGGAAAAGCCTTGAACAGGCTTAGCTCACTCAGTCTGGGATCTCAACACTGAGGAATGGGAAGCCCAGCTCAGCAGGACAGGCACAGATTCACGTCATCTGGCACTGTCAGTGCTCAACACAGTCCCCACAGCTACTCCTGGGGTTGCAGTGAGCCAAACAGAGAAGAAACCCCTCTCAGGGCTATGCTGTGAAACACTCAGCTGCCTCATTTGCTCCCCCAAGCAGCATCAGAGCTAAACAAACCTGATCACTCATAAGGGAAAACTCCAGGTTACTGGGAGCAAGGATGGTGTAAGCTGGTTACCTGAGTGAATTCAGGCTGTCTGTCAGGCCTGGAACCCTCATCTCGATAGCAGCGAGCAACCTGGAAGTACCTGCAATAGTACTTTTATTTAGATAGGAATTTGAAGTAGCCTAAATTAAACTGTGCCTGTAAAACTGTTTAAGGGCAGCAGGGAAGAACGAACACTTGAGTGGTCACAGCTCTGATTGTTCCTATGCCCCAAAAAAACAGGGAAACTACACTGGAAGAAGCTGTATCCCCCTCCAACCATATCCACCAAGGATAGTCTTGCCTAGTAGGTGAGCTGCGCAATGAACAACCTTCTTTTTCATCTACTGCTCTAGCCTGGGACTTTAGTAAGGACCAAACAGAACTCACACATAATCTGGACCCAGACTGCAGTTCACTGTATAAAACCCTGGTCAGCTTCAATTCTATTGGGGGAAATAAGCCCAATTAGAAGCTCTGTATTATGTCTTCTTCCTACGTCTCCGGCTAAGATTAGTTTTTCATTTAAAACAAAAATCAAAATTTCAACCATTAAAAAAGGCACACAATTGCCCTTAACAGGAAGCATTATTGCTAAAGAACCTGACTTGGCTGTAAAGTGTTTAAGGAACCTGTTTTAAATCAGAAAACATCTCAGAAATTCTTGGGCAATTCCAAGAAATCCTTACCTGTCCAGGCCTCCAACCATGAGGAGCTGCTTGAACTGCTGAGGACTCTGTGGCAGACAATAGAACTTCCCTGGTTCCCTCGAGGGCACAAGGAATTCTTTTGCCCCCTGGCATCACAAAGAGGAAAAAAAAAAACTTAAAATTTAACAGATGATCTGATGACTGTCAGCAGTTATTAAAACGACACCTCTTCTTACAGTACTGGTGACTTGAGTAGACCTAGGACAGAAGATCTGCTGCTTCAGGAAACTGATTGGATTTTAGGCTTTTTTCCCCTTGCCCCCAGCTCTTTCAGAATATTCAACTCTTTCTCTTGGCCTGCCTTTTCTCGCTCAGAAAGACAAAAGCATCAAGTTCATGAAAAAATGTATTTTAAAGCAAGAAGTTCAGTGAACATCTGAACTAAAAGAGTCGTTTCCTACAATCACCTCACATGGCAACTGATACGACTGCTCCAAATGGAGCATTTTGTGACATTTCCCCTTCCAGATTCTTCTACATTTGATAACATGAGGTCACAACGTAGCCTTTCCTTCCACTCTAGGCTGGAGGCACTCTAGGAAAGAAATCCTAAGGAAATGGTGTTTTGAGGAAAATCTTGGCCTCTACCTGGCTCTCCTGATGTCTGCCTCACACTCAACCTGCACTTTATAAACAGAAGCTTTATTCTTTTGTGGTATGAAAGTAGTATTCAAAGCTGAGACAGAAGATGCCACTTTTTCCCATTCACCCTCTCTACTATCAAAAACATCAATATATCACATCAGCAACTGCAAGTGAGCTCTTAATTAGTGGGAACGCAGCAATGAAAACATTGTGGCAAACAACAACAGTTCAATAATTAAGTGCCTGTATAATTGCAGGTGTCTAAAATGCATTTATTTCTGACAGCATACGTACCCCTGGCGTTCTCTTAAAGAGCGTTGGAGTTTCTACATCCACGAATCCTGAGGAACAAACACATGCTTCAGACAGGGTAAGGAGAGAGCAGAGAACAAGTATCACAAGAGGAGGCTGCAGCTGGGTTAGTCAGATCAAGAAGTAATTTAACTTCTCCTCTTCAAACCGAGGCACATGACAGTTCTCTAAGGAACTTACCCATTTCTAAGTCTATCTTGTGCAGTGACAGACTTAAAGGGGTCTAAGCTCACTCAAAGGCATGACAGAATTGTTGATAATGGTACATTCCATACAGGCTGGGAAAACTTCATTATTTTAAACTACGCTGCAGGTTAGAAGGGGAGGGGGGAAGGGGGGAGGAACCTTCTTCATTTTAAGATTAGACAAACCCTACGAATAATCTCTCCCCTTAAGATGCCTTGAGTTCAGTGACCAGAAGGGGGAAAGCATCTGCAAAAGCCTTTGCTTCTAGATATTTCCCATTTCAAACAACTGGCCTGTGGAATGCTCTGGGATCCCACCACACTTGTCCTTCAGGCCTGCTAACATCCCTCTCAAGTTGCCAAAGCAAGCAAGCACATTCTTACTAACTGGGACCAGTCTGGAGTAGCAGGTTGGTTGGCAACCTCTCCCAGGAATAGGAAACAGAAGAAAGGAGGTCTAAAATGTAGTTTGCTGCACGCTGGTTCAGGGGCTTCCCTTACCATGGAGATAACAGAGGTATTCTCGCATCTTCATCACTACCTGTGATCTCAGCCTCAGGTTGTACTGCAGCTGAAAGCTGCGCAAGTCCAAGTAGCGATACTGCATGCGCAAGGCCTCTGACTTCTGCAGATAAGAAGCAATTAGGATTAAGAGACAAAATTCTAATTGCATGACTAACAAGGCTGCTCCTAAAGCTGCGGGAGAAAAGTGGGAACCTAAAAAAGCTTTTTTTTTTTTTTTTTTTTTTTTTAAAGCTTTTGCCATGACCCACCC
>JAVCKT010021270.1:0-38947 GCA_032273925.1 Rhynchotus rufescens
TGTGAGGGTGACAGAGCCCTGGCACAGGCTGCCCAGGGAGGCTGTGGAGTCTCCTTCTCTGGAGATCTTCCAAACCCTTCTGGATGCTGCCCTGTGCCCCATGTGCTGGGTATCCCTGCTGGAGCAGGAGGTTGGACTAGATGTTTTCCAGCGGTCCCTTCCAACCCCAACCACTCTGTGATTCTGTGGTCTGCCTCTCCCGAGGCCTGCAGCTCACGTGTCCATGTGCGCTGTAGTGAGTTCCCAGCGTGGTGCACCGCGGGGTACGTGCTGCTCAGCACCACAGCCTGGAAGCAGCTGAGCAGCTCTCCCGAACTAAGGAATGGGCCCGCAGTCCTGCAGCCAAGGAAGCTGGCGCTGGCCGGCACTGTGTTCGTCCCTGAGGTACAGGCCCGTCTGCGCGGCCTCGCGTGCACAGCCGGGCGCTCCGTGTGGCTGGTGGGCGGCTGGGCGCCGCGTCCCCCTCGCTGTCAGCGCTGAGTTATACCCGTGACGTGGGAAGAAGCGCCGCTGTGATCTCTCAGCCACTTGGGATATATCTGCTTTGAATAAACAGAGGCACAGCACTGTGCTGGTGCAAGGCCAGCACGGAGTGCAATTGCCAGGAGTGAGACATTTGCTGCTGATAGTGAAGAAGAAAATACAGTAGCAGAGCAGGAATCACCTTCACCAGGTTGCTGAACAAGGAATTTCACCTTCAGAGTTGAAACATCATTGCTGCTGGCTGCTGCTGCTTCCTGTAAAAGCTTTAAAAGAAATTCAGAGGCTTTGCTAAAATCAGTAACAATAAGAACTGTTATTCATTTTTTTTCTCTCTCAAAGACTTAAGCTTATTAAGTAGTGTCTCTCATTTTCATTTCCAAGCATTAGGTCTTGGTAAAGGGTTGAATGCTGAAGATCTTTATTGCAGTTGTATAGTTGAGGTTTGACAGAACCCAATTTAACAGCATTTACCCAGTGCACAGTTACAATAAAATGAGCCAAATTATGGATGTTACAAGTCAGGGTAGTTCAGATGGGGATATCACTGTTAGTGGGACACAGGAGTTGAGGTGTCACAATATTTTAGAAGACTGATAAAATTGCAATGGCTTAGAAAGAGTAATGAGTCAGTAATGAAGGCTTTGGGAAATGTCTCTCTATGCTTGTGCATCTACATATGAACCTATGAGAAAAATCTTAGCTTTGGCGTTTCTTCCTCCACAGCCATATGCACATACTGCCCCTCTTCCCAAATGAAAAATTCCTGCCAAACAACTTTCAAAGACTCTGTTCTGACCTGGGCTCCTATCATGGCCAATGTCATGTTTGAGAGACACAGTGCTTAGCTGCCTTTAATCTCTATTTTAAAATCTAAATTTGATCACTCGTATTTCATTTGGAATTCAGTTGGAGTTGACAGTCTTCAGCCTGCTGAAGATATGGCCCTCTTAGCATGTCAAGGTGAAGGTAGAGAAATCGAGGAATTCCCTGCAGCTTGCCTGTTTGTGCCTTCTGTGAATATTTGTTAGACTTCTTTTATACTGACTTCATGAGAGACTTGATGAATTTCATCAACATCTAAACATCAACATCTGAAATCCGCTTCTCCCTTTGGTGGCAAGCGTCGGGGCTTGTGCAGGAGCCGCTCCTGCCCCTGTGCTCTTTGGAGTGGCAGCACCTGTGCGCCATCACATATGGGAGCAGATTTTCCCTGACACCTGCACAGCTGCTCTGGAAGCAGCGTGTTGTCCTGGAAGTCAGGGTCTCAGGTCATTCTCCAAAATGAGGGAAGGAATAAGCACATCATAGCAGTAGCATGTGGAAGACAGGAGGCAGCCGGTAATTCCGTATCTGACAACTGCTTGGCTATCCTAACTGCAGTTCAGCATCCCCAAACAGCAAGGAGGAGGTATTCGCATTGCACAGCTCTTAGACTCTGACTCTGAAACCTCTGTCCTCCTTGTATTAGACAGAGAGTGCCACAAACTGCAGCTCTGTGCCATTTTAGATAAAAGCGAATATTGTAAAAAATGGATGTGCTGCATGTTTATCTGATGAACATCAAGAGAGTTTGATTTCTATAGTCAAAAAAAAAAAATCAAAGAACAGAATTTTTATGACCCTAAATCAGGTTCGTCACCTTTTGGTATTTTATTTTAGAAACTCTTTATCATAAAAGTATGTTCTTCTGTGCTGTAGTCAATCACATGGTATCCGAGCATCTAAATGTAAGAAAACTCTTTAACAAGGTCTATTCAAGACATTTTATTAAAGCCATTACCAGAGGCACATCAAAATGTAATGAACACTGAAGCAGATAACGGTCAGAACATTTCCAGCATGAAATGTGTCATCTGTCCTGGTTAAGGGGAATACAGGTTAAAATTTGTCATGGCACTTTCAAATGCCACGTTCACGTTCCAGACAAATGCAGATATTATGTTCCCCAGTCACTTCAGGTTTGCTCTCAGTAGCCCATTTTTGCCATTTAAGCACCAAATCACTTGATCTCAAGTTTCCCAGGTGCTCCCGCTACGTGGTGTAACTCAACCATGGGTGATTCTGACTCCGTCTCTTGCCTGCAGCCCTAACTCCCAGAGGCAGTTTTGCTTTTTTCTGCCAAGAGAGGTAACCTAGTAAATCCCAGCCATGCTATGAAGGTGCTGACATTGCAGCCAGTATAAGGATGTTTCCTTATCACACACAGCAAGAGCTCCAGAAGTTGGCAGGGCAGCTGGCCAAGCTGCCCTTATCCTGCAAAGGCTGCTCTGGGCTGAGGACATTTCAAGGGGCTTATTGGAGGGGTTGTATTATTCCTTCAGAAACAACGGAGCAGTACTTTCGACCTAAGCAGTTCAGAACACTTTAATTAATTAAATGTTAATTCCCACTGCTGCTGATCAGGCGAGTTATACTCGTCCTACAGGCTGATGGGTTTTCCAGTTTGTGAACCTGGGAGTTCTGCCTTCTGCACTTTGCTCAGGAAAGTCACAGAATCACAGAATCACAGAACATTCAAGGTTGGAAGGGACCTCTAGAGATCCTCTAGTCCAACCCTCCCGCTCCAGCAGGGACACCCAGAGCACGGGGCACAGGGTGGCATCCAGGTGGGTTTGGAAGATCCCCAGAGAAGGAGACTCCACAACCTCCCTGGGCAGCCTGTGCCAGGGCTCTGTTGTCCTGGTGTTGTTACTGCCTGTAGGTGTGGCCTCCTTGCTGGTTGCAAATCTTCCCTGAAGTAGGTCTGAACTTCGAGCAGCTGCTGAGTACAAAGCCTAGTATGCAGATCAGGCCGGTACATTAGGCGCTAGGGAGGCACCAGTTTTCTCCTCATAGGGACAATGTTTTCATAGTGATTCTCTGGGCAGAATCGTTTTCTTTATGCGGAGGATCACACAAAGCAGAGCCAAAAGAGACTGTTTAGTAGGCAATACAAATATACAAGAAAAAGAACAAATACATAAAAAAAGGTGACAAGAAGGAGGGCGGTGTTCACTGTAGCAATCTAAGCTAAAACACACTGTCGTTCCCCCCCACACATTCATTGCAATGACCAGACACTACTGCTTTATATTTGTGTACTTCTGTGGCACCATCTGGCCAGAGGCTTTTCATGTCTGCCACAGTTTGATGATAGTTCCACCGTATCCAGTGTTGCAAGATTAAAACTCTAAAAATTTAAAACCTTATAGTCAAATATTTTAACATATGAAAAATGTGTAGGTCAGAATTCTGAAACACGGTATCCATACAAAGCTTCAAAATCAAAGCAAGTTTCTTCCTTGACCTTCAAAGAACAGTTACATATCCCATCCCATCCAAACACATAAATAATCATGCCGAGCACTCCGCTTTGGAGGAGCCCTCATGGCTTTCAGCAGGTTTTACAGCCACACAGACCATTTTGTTCTGCTGTCTCAACTTCAAGCCTCTTTACTGAATTCATCAGTGAGATGGTAGCAAGTCTGAAGCCTCCTCAAATTCTGCTTAGCTAGAATTTCTGAATGTGTTTCACCACTGTTGTCATTTCTAGTCTTCTCCACAACTTCAAATAGATTTCATTTTCTTATAATAAACACTTTAGTGTCAAAGTCTCTTTGTCCACTTTTGGAACTAATCAATTTCTATCTGATCTCTCTCTTGCCTTGCATTTCTTCTCTGTTCTTTTTAATATCATGCTTGCTTTGCTTCATTTTGAATGAGGCAATCGAGGGCTAATAACCCCATTAGGTTATTTATATCCTCATTTTGTCTATAGTGAGACTGTTGGCTGGAGAGTCCTAAGTAGGACATTGATGGCAGCAAGTTGAAAATCAACATCAGACATGGTTGCTGTAACAGTCAACAGCAGAGTTAGAACAGCACCCTAGTTTGTGCCACCCCATACTTCCAGTAGCAACTGGGTAGGCGAATAAAGTTCCACTATGCTGGAATAAAAATAAGCAGAAGGCTTAATTGCTTTGGCAGTTGATACCAGCTCTAAAGACCTCATGCATCCAGTGTAACAATATTCATAAACTGATTGCTGCAGCTCCATGAATCTGGGGTGTTTGTTTGCAGTTCCTTCTGCTTCTAGACCCCAAATATCCATGAACATTAGCAAGGAAGGCTCTGCCTTCCTTGGCAAGGGGAGCAAAGGACTTGCTCATAGCTCTCCTCTGTTTCTGGCCACATACCAGAGAAGATGCATATGGGCTTGTGGTTGGTAGCATCTGCTAGGTAGCAGACTGCTTTTTACTCCTTCAGCATATGTATCCAGGCCATATGCAGCATCTTCTGCCTTGCAAATGACACAGGAAGAGAAGGAGCAGGGACTCTGTTTCAGAGATGAATACTGCTGGCCTGACTGGAGGCAAAGAGACAAGGAACTTGGGTTTCATTGAGTTAGAAATATAAAGGACTTTCCATGTGGATTTTCTGGAAAGGTGCAAGGGGTTGAAGGAAAGAGATGGAGACGTTCAGAGCTGCTGTGGAGTATTTCAGGAGGCAGCATCATTTCTGGAGGGAAACACCAGTCATCCTGCTCACTCTCACGAGCAGGTATGAAGAATGATGGAGCATGAAAGCGAGATTTGTCTTCAGGACCGTGTAAGACTAAGAGCCCCATTGATCCATAGAGATGAGAAGAGCTTGAAAGAAGAACGATGAGGATGCACTGTAAGGACCGTCAGGAGGCTGCAAGACAAATACAGTTCGCAGCCATTCTCTGGCGCTGCCTTTGGCGCTCAGAAAGTAAATGAAGTCAACGCTCTGTGCTCTGTACTTCATGTTCTGAGAGGTTCCTTCAAAGAAATCTTTGATGTTTTTTCCACAGTGGACCCTCATGTAATACTGGCCAGCATTTTACAGAATCCTCTGTAACTCCTGGAGGTAGGGAGTAGAAAACTCTTACAGACAAGGCAGTTGAATGGGCACGAATTTGAGCACTATAGCAGTGCTAGGTGTATAGTTTCTTTTAAAATTTCATCTTAATGTATCTTAATTATAAAGCTAACAGTAAACTGTAGTGTTAGGATGCAGAAAGGAAAGGTCTCATATCTCAAGACTAGTTCCATATTTGCTGTGATGCTTGGGTCAGCAATGCCTTTTATGCAGTCACACAGAAGAGCTGTTAAGGGATAACATAAAGGATGATTTGTAGACTGGATCAACAATTATTTTCGTGTTCTTGAAATTTCAAAAGAAATCTTGTTCCAAATGGATGAAAGATGGAATACAGGGGTATTCAGAAGTAGGTAATGAAAATAAAACCTCATCCCAGTTCTTTCCTTTTCTTTCTTACTGTCTCACGTTGACTTTGATCTCTTTCATAATTTTGCACTGTGGATTTGGTGAACATTCATTCTGAATTTAAAAAAAGAGAGATTTCACTTAAAATATGCAAATTAAACAATTTGAAAACTTATTTCATTTTTTTGTAAATATTTTCTGAGCCTGTACTTTTCTTCAAAAGATTGTTTCAGAATTTTTTTCATAATTTCAATTTCCTGAAATTGTTTCATCAAACATTGACTGAAAATGAAAATTTACAACTTTATTAACTAAAAGGTATGGAACAAGTGCTCAAGCTAGAAACCACCTGAGTGCCTACAGCTGTTCCCTGAAGCTATCTCTGCCTTTCCATGAACAATATTGTGGAATTTCAACAGCCGTGGGTCTGTTTCTGCACTACCCAGTCTTTCTTCCTCTGAAAACTCAGTGAGTGCCAGTATTGTTTTCAATTTTTCCTGCCATCCATTTGAATGAAAAAGTGCTCATATGGGGAGCGAAAAAGTACATATTTCTCCTGGATAGCATGTAATTGATTTTCAAGTCATTCTCACTTACTGTATGCCACTCAAGAGACCTAGATGTACCAGTAATGTAGACAGAAGCTATTCAATTAGTGTTAAAAATCTCTTTGTTTTGACCTTTTATACTGAGGTCTTATCTTAAATTAATGCAGCCAGCAATAAAACCATATTGTACAAAATGGTTTTTGAAGAAATAACCTGTTGGGAGAAATGTCAAAACAAGTAAAGCTGTTTGGAAATAGGTATTGTAGAAGTGCTCTACTCTCATATTTTATAAAACTATTTTTTGACACTAAATCATCGCTTTAATCTTGTATATAGTGTGACAAAAGACTTTGGAATTTCCAGATTTTTCCCACACTTATTTTTCAAAGATTATTCCATGCTGAAGCATGCTCTTAACTCAGCCTTTGGGATTAGTTTAGCTACCATCACAGTGCCCTAATTTCCTAATTTCACTTGCACATTCAGTGCAGGACTCATTCCCATCTTCCTGTGCTGCTCGGGGAGATTGGGATGACATTGCTGAAGGACAGAGAATGGGGAGCATTGGAAATAGGATGCTCTGATTTCGTGTTTAATAGACATCATCAGTATACTTAAAAAAGCAAACTTCTGAGAGAAAAGGTTCACCTGCTGCTGATACAAGGTACTCTGAAAATGGCCATGAATAAAAATAGTTAGAAAAGATGGTTTCCTCTCAGTATCCTGGTTTACTTAATGCATTTTGCTGCAATTTGTGCGTCATAAATGTCAGCTTCTCTGTTGTGTCAGTGAGCTCTCAGCTTTCTTTCTTTTTGTATAAATTTATTTCTTTTCTTTGAGTAGATGCCAAGTGGATGCTGTCTCTTTTGGTACTTCATGAATCACGTGCTTTCCTGTTCCCAGCTGTCCCGGCATCCTGTCCTGGTGCTGAACCATTAGTCCTGGGCTCTGAGGCTCATTTCTTTCACTCCATCTCTGTACTGCCTTTTGGTGCTGCTGCTGAGCGGGGAGTTACGGAGGCAATGGCTTGTGCCCATGGGCTGCTGAAGGGACTTGCCATGGGACTGGCAATATTTTGCTCCTCTGGAACTATAGCTCCATGAAGACTTTTTCTGACCGTCTGTCAGCACAAAAAGTCTATGTATGCTTAAGTGCATTTGAGTATTCATAGGTCTGTGCTTAAATAGCAGCTGTCAGTCTCAGGGTGTTTGTGTGGCCAGTGTGATGACTGAGACATTCCCCTTCTTGCTCTTGCTCCCCTCATCTTGCCCTCCCAAAGCACAACAGTGCTGCTTCCTCTCCTGTCAGTGCCATGCTTCCAAATCAGCACATCCCAAACCCCAACATTTCTGGAAGCCAAGAAATCCACCATTATAAAAGCAGTTTATTCTTGCTGACTGCAAGTGAGCTCACTTTTTGTCTCCTTACACCAGTGACTACAAAACTGCAATTCACCGGAGGCCAGCTGGCCAGCTTCCGTAGCATAAAAATTTCATTTCTACTCTTCCAAAATATAGTAACTGATTCAGGTCACAGCTGAAGAGTGAAAGCTGGATATAAATCAGAACAGTCCATGCCTATAAGACAAGTGCAAGTGATCACTGCACAGTTTCAGACTCTGCAGGCCTTTCACACCCAGAACTTCCCCTGACGTCAATGGAAATTTTGGATGATGACAGAGAGCAGTGACAACGTTGACTCCGGCAGTGAAAGGCTTGAGAGCCTGATGTTTATGTTTTCTCTGCCTTAGTTTGTATATGCTGTCCCTCACTCCATTCGGAAGGCTACACAAATGCCTGACTGCATTTACCTCACAACAGTCCTGGGAAATAACAAGCTTTTATCCTCCTGTACACCTGCCAAGTTGAGGGGACACAGGCTGCCTGGGTGACTTGGCCAAGTTCATGCAGGAAATTGGTGATAAACCTTCACAATGGACCTCACATTCAACCTCATCTCGCACTGCTCTTTCCACTGCTTTCCCTGGAAGAATTTTCCTTCCAGAACCAGAACTGCTTTAACATTGCTCAAGGTGCCTCTGCCAACAGCTGGAAGTTCTGTGTGGCTTTCAGAGACCTGCCTAATCTGCTAAGGTAACATTAAAAACGACACTGTGGGTTTGCTTTTGTTTTGTTTTACTTTTTCTTCAAAAGCAAACGCTATTTACGCCAATTTCAAATAACTCTTTTAAAAGGCAACATTTGCATTCACTTTTTTATGTCATCATGCAATATCCAAATTAGCCAACTTTTGCCCGTGCACAGAGTGCACCACAGCTTTGCAGTGTGCAGTTGGTGCCTTGGAGCCTTTTTTCCCTCTTGCTGGTGCAGCTCTAATGCTTGCCCCAGACCAAGTCCACTGCTCTTTTAGATGGACATCAAGCAGCACCACCAGTTCCCCAATACCAAGACAAAAGGCTTCCCATAACAGCTTCTCACAAAGCTGTGGGCGCAAAGAGAAGCCGTCTGGCCTGTCTGCACGGGGGCACATCAAGCAGCAGCACCCACCCCACTGTAGAGAAGGAGAGGCCTGTGGTCTGCAGAAGGTCTAAAGCACCCTGCAGCACTCGAGCATCACCCCATGCCAGCTGGATGAAGCCCTGCTCTGTGCCCAACCATGACCAGAGGCTTGTGTTGTGCTGCCCTCTGCCTGGAATGGGGTTAAATTGCATTACTCCTCACCTTCCAGCTATGGAAGCGCAGTGGAATAAATTCAGCAAAATTCAGAAGCACGGAACAGCCACTGACTTTACCATAGGAGCACCCAACAGGGAAGTCAAACCAAAGACTTATATCAACCCATTTGCTCTGCTGTTTGTTTCCTTTGGCTGCACGTGATAAAAGCGAGGAGCAAGAGCCCCCGTGTGTCCGCCCCTCTGGAGACTCAACAGCCAGTCTGCTGGGCCGCGTGGCCCTTCCGTGTCAGCAGGACAGCTTGAGCTCCGCACTGGCATCCAGGAGAATCTGAACTGATGGGCACTCGATGACACCAAGCAGTCAGTGACCCATTTCTGAAGACTGTTGTCATTGTGTGGGGTGTAGTATAAACCGAAATGGTCCTACTGCAGTCAGGCTTTAAGGGCACAAGCTCATGAGCAAGTCAGTTGGGTTGAAGCTATTCACAGGTGTCAGTAACAGCTGACAATATAAGAGTGCCTCTTTAATGGTCCTCCTCTGTCTTCATTGCTCTTCAGGAACCAATTGCTCCCTGGGCTCAAAGTGGCATGGTTGAAACTGTAGGATTTGCAAGCATAACGTATGGAGTAGCTCAAAGAAAGTAGAAGTGCAATCCAATATGAGCACAAACCTCCTCTGGCAACCCCTGCCTTGTAAACGTGGATTGTGTGTGTTTGATAAAGAGCTGAATGAAAATTCTTGAAATCTGGCAAACTCATTGCAAATAATATTTCCATCTAAAAAGACATCGTGGGGATGACAACTTTCATCTCCCCTGTGTTGCTGCCCTCTGACCTGAGCTGTTTCTCGCATTTGCTCTGCTCTTGTTGACCTCTCCCATCGCGTCAGGATGGCTCTGCTCCCTGCGAGAGGCAGGACCACCACCAAACCACTTGCCAAAGAGCAGCCTGGCAAATGGCCCTGTCATAATATCTGTCCCACAGAATTGCAGATGTTGAATATGTATTAGGGACCAGTAGATGCAACTCCATCTTCCACACACTGCAGCACAACCTCTGTTCCCAACTCCCTGTGCAGTCCTGAGCTTGAGGGGCTCTCTGCAAGCCCCAGTACGGCCAGCTAAGCGAAGACTGGTAATGAAGTCCTAGCCAAATGTATGTGTGCAGCTGTTGCTTTACCCCTCATTGCCTGCCTCGCAGCACATTTCTTCATTATACATCTATTGCTGCAATAAAAGTGTGGAAGTTAGAAAATGAATACCTTGTTAGAGACGAAACCAAACTTCTCTGAAAGAAAGAAATAAGAGAGTGCCCACGATTGATGAGCAGGACTAAGGGCTCTGAGGCAAAAATGACCAAATCCAAAATGGGTGGTCATCCACAGCCTTAATTCTGATTAGATTTCCTGACAATCCTTTGGATACACTATGTAGTAACATATAATCATAGCTTAAAAGTGACTCAGTCTGCCGTTGAGTCACAAGCTTAATTTCTTTTGCCCCAAAACACCTTCAGTGAATGTATTGCTCCTAGAACTGCTTTTCACAAGAAATGAGGAGGGAGAAAGTATAAGGAAGATTCAAAGCCAGTGTGAGCTCTTCACGCTAGCTGGATTGCCAGTTTGCTGAGGAAAAGTCTGCCCAGAATGATGGAATTTGGATTCTTTGGATTTTTTTTTTCCACAATTAAGATCAGAAATAATTTGGTAGGTATGTACCCTGTATAATTTTAATCTACCTCCTCCTACAGAACAGGCTTTCCTGTTCACCTTATTATAAAAATTCCATACTTTTCTCCATAAAAGACCATATTATCATAACACCTTTGATAGGGTCCCATCACACACTGACATCTGGTGCACAGACTGACAGAATCGACTTCCCATATGTTCCTGCAGACACATACAGCAACGATATGCACCCACCTCCAAGCACCTCATGCTTGGTGTGTTACTTGCCATCTAAATCCTCAGCAGTGGACATGGAAGAAAACTAACTTTGAATAAAAAGTTTATATTCCTTATAATTCATTTAGTTTAGAATAAATATTAGGGGCAACCTGTGTCTTACTTGCGTTTTTCTATGTGCAAGATGGAATCTAAGATGCCTTGAAGATTTTTTACCTAAAATGCAGTAGAAAGGAAGGCCTGGGGAGCCAGAGTATTGTCAGAGTGGCTGCTGATGTGGGTTGGGGGCTGGACTCATGCACTTAGTCCTTAACACTCAGTGCTCATCACATACATATGAGTTCTCTGTCTGAACAGTTACATGAAAGATGTGGATATTGCTGGTTTTTGGAAATAGAAAAGGAAATTCATCTTAAGCATGGACTGTTCTGATTTGAACATCTGTCTCCATATGTTTGAACTCAGGAATTTTCTGCATGAGCTTTTTTGACTGCTCCCTTGCACTGCATTGCCATGGAATGGCCTCTGATGGCCTCAGCACCTCAGCCCTGGCCATCACTGACCGTGAGGATTGGGTTTTGCCACGTGCGGCTCTTCATCTGTACACTTCTCCATCTGCCATTGTCCTTCGGAGCTGGCCCTTAGCCCTGCTGCCCGAATACTGCAGTTTGTCAGCAGACTTGGTCACCTCACGGTGTGCCCGCGTGTTCGGGTTCCTCATGAGCACAGCGAGTGGTGCAGATACCTCAGCAGAGCTCTGCAAGACCTTGGTAACTTCCATCTCTTGCCTATTTACTCCTACCCTGTTTCCTCTTTTGTATTGATCCATTCTTCCATTCCAGCACTTTCCCTGGCTGTAGTTCTCTTAAAAGCCTTTTGATTAGGGCTTTTATCCGCAATCCTTGGAAACATGCACGGGGTATATTAAGGAGATCACACTGAGGCTCACGCTCACTTCAGTGAACCCCCCAGAGGTTTGCAAGGCAGTACTAAACCACATGGACTCATCCTGAGTGGATGATATGCATCACTCTGGCCATTAATTCTGTTTTTATCATAGTTTCTATTAGTTTTTCCAGTACCAACATCAGATTCATGGAGTTAGAATTTCTCATCTCTCCCTTGGATCCTTTTCTAAAAAAATCAATGTCATGTATTGAGCAGAAAGGCAGGTTTGACTTTTGATCCACAGATCCTTGTTAGAAATTCACTTGCTTCATCCTTAGGCATTTTCAAACTCCCAACACTGTCTGGCAACTTGCTGCTGTTCACGTTATCCGTTTGCTCCACAGCTTCTCCCACAGTCACTGCCATTGCAGGCAGATCCTCTAACGGCTCCCTGTGGATGGAAATCCCCCTGTTCCTTGTTCTATGAGCCCTGCTACTGAGAAATCAGGATTCTGGTGCTACAGGTCGCCCTGCAGTGACCGGCTCTGCTCTGAGTGCTTGTGTTGTGCTCCGACCACGAGCTGCTCGCACGGGCGCTGGCAGGCAGCTCGTGCCGTGGGCGGTTAGCCGTGACTCAGCTCGCGAGCTGCGCTTTCTTGGCCTGCCCTCCCGTGCTCTTGCATGTCCCTGGCAGAGTTTATGACCCGTTCTGCTCGCGCCGTGTGGACGTGACGCCAGTGTGCGGAGCAGCATCCTCCCTCGCACGCTGCTCCTCAACCAGGCCCGCTCCCTTCTGCCCGGCCGTGGAGAGCAACGGCAGAGGCTTCACCAGCTCTCCTAAAAACAGGGATTTGCCTTCCTCATTAGTCCTTTGCATGTACAAACTGCAGGAGTGTCCTCCGTGTGTAATTTCATATGACGTAGGACCATCGCACAGGGCAGTAATCCGTGGAGGAAGCTCCAGACTTTTCCCCATGCTTTTGCAACTCGAGCCTCCCACCTGCAGTGTTCTCCTAAAGCAGCTCACAGCATGTGAATTTTCCCTGCAGTTTGCTCGTTTTTTTCTTTTGTGTGTGTGTGTGTGTTAGTTTAAACAATCTCTCATTAAGGCGTTTGAGTGCGTGTTAAGACTTGTCTCAAAAATATGTATTCAGGTGGTTTGCAAGATTTGTATTATTTGCTTTTTTTGGAGCCGTTCTGATGTATTATGTAAATCCATAGTCGAGCATTTCCTGGGACTATTTATTGTGCAAATGCATAGTTTGGCACATGTACAGTGCTGAGCAAAATGAATTTCTTTTGCCTCTCTGCTGCAGAGAAGAAAGATGAGCCAGGAGGTTTTTTTTTTTTTTTAATTTAGGGGAAGACAGCCTTCTCATTTCATGTCCTATCAGAATGAGTGTTCTACAAACGAGCTGGGAGCTCCTGAAATAGATAGAAGCTCACAGGCAGACCATTAGTCCCAAATTCTGGGCAAGAACGAGTAATGTTCAACATCAGACAGACTGCATGGACTTCTGCAGTCATTTCCAGTGAGCTTGCATTTAATAAAGTGCTTGCAGAAAAAATACATGTGGGGGCCTATGGGCATTAATAAACGTATTAGGTAGTGTTCATTTTGAGAAACTACTTAATATCATAGCTATTTTTCAGTTCATGTAACCCAGTGGGTTTGGTGGCAGCCCCAGGTCTACCGGTTGCTGGAAGCTGTAGGATGTGCAGAGACTGTCCTGGCTTTGCACAGACCCACCCGCAGAGCTGAGTAAAACAGAGCAGTACTGCCTGACGTCGCTCAGTGTCACAAACCTGGGTTTGTGCCTGTTTTTGAAGCTCTGATCGATTATTCCCCAAGACACGAGGTTTGGCCCTCGGCCTGGAGCTTTTCCAGCTTCCATGTTTACAGGTGTGTTTCTTGCCCAGCAGTGGGGTGGAGATTGTACCTCATGTGATGGGAAGATGTTTCTGAAGTGGCTCTGGCGAAGTGTGCCTGGCACCTGCCCAGCACCTCTCTGGGTGATGATGGTAGGTGAGGTTGGGCAGGTGTCCTCTCTGGGTGATGGTGGACAAGGTTGGGCAGGTTGGCGGCAAGAGAGCAGCAGCTCAGGGCAGCATTGCTGTTTAAGAAGCCCACCCCACTCTTCTCCAGGCTGGAGATGCCCCTTGAGGAGGGACAAATCTCTGCTCTGGCCCAGAGGTGCAGCAGGAGGCCAGCATGGGACCGCAGTGGTTTCTGCTTCCAGTCTATGAGGTCTGGGCTGCAGGCAGAAGCCCAGCACACATGGTGGTGCAAGGAGCTGTTTGGGCTCCCCAGAGCACAAGGTTTATAGAAATGCTCTGTATTGAGCTGACCCTGCAGGCAAGGGCAATCAATTAAAGTAAGTTTCTCTGTAAAATCTGCTGTGGAAATTAAGCTTTACAGTTGCCTGCAGTTGTTACACTTTGCTGCCAAAGGATAAGGTGTTCCAAGCTTAAGATTTTCTGACCATGATCATGCATTTATTTAACTTGTTTTAAAAGCAAATCCAATAAGGAGAAAATGCCTGATCTTCATGAATCACTTGCTGAGCAGCATGATGATGCTGCATCACTGAGATCTTCCCATGGAGGATGTCAGTTAAGAGCACCTTGATACACATGAAACCCTCAAGGTCTGCAAGGCTTTGCCTTCCCTTGGCATTGAGACCTGCCAGGCTGCAGCTCCCATCTCACACTGGATGAGGGGCAAAGAGGAGACCACAGAGACAGGAAGGCTGGGGCAAAGAATCACAGAATTATTAAGGTTAGAAGGGACCTCTAGAGGTCATCTAGTCCAAGTCCCTGCACACACAAGGTTACCCAGAGCACAGGGCAAAGGGCGGCATCCAGGCAGGTTTTGAAGATCTCCAGAGACAGAGACTCCGCAGCCTCTCTGGGCAGCCTGTTCAGGGCTCTGTCACCCTCACTGTCAAGAATTTTTTTCCATAATGAGAAGGGCACTTCTTTACTTGAGGAAGCCAGCTTTGCAGCATGGGAAAGCACAAGGCTCTTTTAGGTAGGTAAGGAGGGCTGGTTCTACACTCCTAAAGGAAGTTAGAAGTTTTAGTTTAGCCTCCAACAGAGGCAGACAAGATTGGATGCATCCTGGGTGCCTCTCCCAGGAGCAACACCATTTGGTAGAGCCCATGGTGCTTACTCAGGCTAGGAAGCCAAGGGCTATGAGGAGCCTCCATGGTCAGAGGGATGGGCAGGGGCCACCCAGAACAGGCTGGGATAGCTGCAAAGCAGAAGCCATAGGGAGCTTTGTGGCCTCTCAGCGTTAGGAAGCAACTTCCCTGAGCTTATCCGGCCTTGCAGGAGGGATACTGGAGGCAGGGAATGGGATGCTTTAAGAGCCCTGGAAGCAGGAGAATAATAAAAGCCGTTCCATGATTCCTGGGCACTTCTCCGTATAATGCTGAGGCTGGCGGATTTATTTCCAGTACTTTACGATCTGGGTCACGCCACAGGAGCCTCCATGCAACTGTTCTGCTGGCGGGTGAACCTGCAGTGACTCAGGAAAAAGTACACTCGGAGACAGTCCTGATAAGTAACAGAAGTCAGTTATAAAATAAACATGAGGAAAAAAGCAAATGCCCGGATCTCAGGAGATGCAGCATACAGGCATTCCTCATGCTGGCTCATTCTAGCAGTCACTGGCTTTACCTGTCATGTCTCAGTCTTCACACCTGTAAAATGGGGATCTTGAAACCAACCCTCACTTGTACAGTTCAAAGTCTGTCCATTGGTGAGGCTGAGGTTACGCCTGCCCGTTGCATGAGCCCTGGGGATCTTCCTGGAAGGACTCAGGCCTGCCTTGGTTTCCAGGAGAGCTGCCTGAGCCATCAGGTGTGGGCTGCTCTGTGAGGCCTTCACATGCACTGGCTTGCCCTGTAGGGGAGAATCAGAGAGTTGGGGCAGGAGGAAATGAAGCAAGCAGACACGAGCGCGCATCAGCAGCCCGCACGTGAGGGTACTCACCACACGCCTTCACATCCCATCACAGGCCTGGGTTGCTTCAGGCCCAGGATGCTCTCCAAGCATCACGGCAGAGCTGCTCTCGCTGGGTTATGTGCTGCACATTTCCCCTTTGCCACAGGAGTGCGTCAAGAGCCACTGCTGCCTCCTCGAAGCAGTTAATGTGGTGGTTGCTGCTGAGACTTCCCTCGCAGGCACCACTTAATCCTGATAGGCGTCTGCATTAAGTACAGTTGTCCCGGGCACTTTATGGGCATCATGACGTGCCCATGTTGTGATGGGGCTGTAACTCTCTACTTAAATGCTTCACCCCTGCCGAAGCCTTGTTGAGTCTGGTCCTCAGCTGCAAGTATTGCAATCCAATGAAACTTCCAAGTAAAATAGCAGTAAACTGCTACTTCTTTCCCTTTGATCTCACAATTATATGTTTAACAATATTCATCCCTCAGTGCCTTTTAAATCTTTAGCTGTTGCTCTGCAGTTGCATCCAGTATTAATGAAAGTATAAGCCCTACCAAAGTGGAATGGGTGCATTTCACTCCCATTTTGCACAACAGAGCTATCTACTGAAGAGGAAACATAGGCAAGAACCAGAAGACGCACACCTAAGTGGTCCCCCAGGACAGGGATTTGGCCTATTGTCACCTCAAAACAAAAGTATGCCAAAAACATATTAAGTTATTGAACTGGCCATTAGATATTTAGTAAAGATATAGCAGAATAGAAAATATGTGTGAGGAATACATTCCAGAAGGGAATGATTGTGCAAGTCAGTTAATTTTCCTTTCCAGGTTCACTTTTGCTACAGTTTTCTCTCGTTTCCACAGTGCTCATACTAGAACCTTCTGGTTTGAAGCAGGTTTTGGTGTACTGCTGCTCTTGGACTTTCTCCTTTCTGGATTGCAGCTGCTACTTTGGTCTTGCAGTGTCTGCACCTGCACTCTGAGTAAGGCCAACTTGCTCCTGATGTCACCAGGGTGAGCACAGGGCCACTGCAGGGAAACGAAGCCACCAGCCTAACAGAGAATGTGGCCTCCTCACTAGCTGTTGGCAGGAAAAAAACATGCCCTGCTCATCCTTGCACCAATTAGGTGCAGGGATAATTTGCAGTAGCACTGTTAAAATGTGTATGTTTTCCATTCCATGTTCAAAAAAGAGAAATGGACTAAAACTTCATGCCTTATCATTTGGGGAACGTGAAAGCCAGTTTCAGCAAGTAGAAGCAAACAAGCAAGACAGGGTACCATGGATATTAAAATCCTGAAGACCAGAAGAAGAGCAAAATCCCTGGCTACCAAGTCATGTAGGGGCTCAATTCTGCAAGGGGAGAACTGTCCTCAGGCAGCTCTTGCTCCCCATTGTGGTTAGGTGACATCCTGGTTCAACAGCAAAGCAGGCTCCGAGGAGGCCCACAGAGATCAGTACCTGCACTTTTGGGTTTCCAGCCGCCTCCCAGCCTGGGTTCCTGTGCGAAGCAAGTGAATCCAGCCCGCAGCTGGCCCAGCAAAACCAGATCATCAAGCAAGGAGCAAAGCAGGATTTGGGCTGAGGCTATAGGCAAGATTGGCAGTTGTAGGATTTCTGGTGATGCCCACGGGAGCAGGCTGGGTCAGTCTTGCATCACGATTTCTCTTTTAACACAGAGGGAGAGGTTTCTCTTTCCAGACGTGCCCTGCAGGTGTGTGCATGTCTGTGTTCCTGGCCTCGGGCTCCTTTCATTGCCAAAGGGAAAACACAGCTTCTTCCTGGGAGCAATTCATCCTAACGTAGGCATCAAAAGCAGCTCAGGGAAGTGTATCTCCATCCACTGTAAACACAGCCCGGGGTGCTTGAATGAGAAGTAATAATTAACTTGTACATAGTTGAAATTTAGTGAGAAACTACCTGCTAGCATTCTTTTTCACAAGGAATTGCTGGCACTTTGGAGCTCTTCCTGGTTGTTGCAACAACAAGTATGCTTAGGGAACTGGCAGAGAGTGTGTGCTGGCTGGGGGAGGCCTCTCTGGCTGGGTGTCTTGGAGGTGCTTGAAAAGGTTTACACCTTTTGAGTAAACCAGGCAGCTTTCCAGTCATTGTGCCGTTGCTCAAGACAGGCTATGGGCTCTCCCTCTTGTAGACATGCTCTGCTTTCTGGAAAGGCAGAGCAGGTCAGCAGGTCTGGAAGTGCAGGTCAGGCTGCTGGGCACAAGCTCCAGCCGAGGTCATCTTGATCGATGCCATGGCCATCAGCTGGGATGCTGGCCCTCAAGGACGCCTTAGCAGAGCAGATGAGGAGACATCGTCCCTCTTCACCCCCTGCCCATCAGTACCCCGGTGGCCTCAGGGTCCAGGCAGGGCAAGGACGAGTACCTAGCAGAGCCCACAGGCAGCCAGGTAGCTCTGGGGACGGCAGACCCAGAGTCCTACGACATCCTGGCGGCACTTGGACCAGACACGTTCTGTCCTTTCCAGTCCCAATGAGTAACCTAAGGAGACTTCAGAAGGCTGTGCACCCTCCTACAAGGGTTCTCAGGTCACAGTTAAGTGGACTGCCTGCAACCTGCCCTTTTTCACTTGTCTTAAGGATATATATTTTCATTGCCAGAGAAATTGTTAAATATTTATATGTGGGCTCTTTGGGTATGTTCAAGCATGGCTGGATAACCACAGGGCACAAGCTCTGATATTTGCCAGACATTATCATAAAACAGCAGGATACTCAATGGGTGTAGTATACCCATGTGAAATACTGGGCAGCAGAAGCAGCTGTCCAAAAGCTGCTTTCAAAATATTTAAAGCTGAAGATAAGTTATCCTGGTGTGATTTCATCCCATGGTTGTCCCGGGACGCTGTGTAAGTTATATCACAGTCATATCTGCTTCCGATGACTGTTTACCTGATGTGAATGAGGACATTGACAGCTCTTCATTAAACACTTCCTGGTCTGGCTTTGCCAGCTCTGTTATATCTTCAAAGAAAAAGAAAGTTTCTCAAATAATTTATTGGCAAACTTGAGGAGACAATTATGCAGCCATCCTTGCACACCAAAATTATTGTGTTTCTCTTAATTCTCCTCAGATGACTGCATTTAAGATTTAATTTAAGACACTGTCTGTAAGCTGTGTGGTAGCCCCACAAGAGCATGTGGTTTGGCCCAGGGACACTGGGTTCAACTCTCCAGGCCTTTCGGGCTCTGCGCTGGGTTCATATTGGGCATGGGGTGGGCACCAGGCTATGCTGCCTTGCAGATCCACGGTTACATGGCAGAAAAGATCCAGTAAGAGGCCTGGAGTGTATGACAAGCACGTTTTTCTTATCATGTTCAAACCACCTTGTCTCATTAAAGCACGTTTCAAAGTGCTCTTTCGATGACCTCTGTCCATATTTGCTGGTAAGCAAATCAGATGCTCCTAGAGATTTTGGATGCTCTTAATTAGGTAGCACTTGGCCTCACTGGACTGTTTACTGTGCATGTACACTAGAAAAAATTACTCTTACCTAGGAGAACTTAAGAAATAAATTTATATATATATATTTAATGATAATTATGACAGACGAGTTGTAGAACAACTAGTTCTTGTGTAGTGCACAAGGTGCGTTCTGGATGAGAAATTCCGTTTCATTAATGTGCGGCTCGATGTTCATCCTAATTAACTCCATGAGGAATGGTTTCGGAGACCGCTAGAAAGGAGCTCTCTGGGGGGAAGCCCCCTGGGAATTGGCGTAGATAGGGATAAAAGACAGGGCACGCAGCAGGGTGCAGGTGAGGAGCGCGAGTGGCTTGGCTTGGAAGGCCCCATCTTGGATCTGGATGAGGCTCCTATTTTGGAGCTGTCATTCCTCTGGGGGCCATTTGAGACACCCAGCTCCTCATTGCACATCTCTGCTTGCCTGGGCTGCTCCTCTGGGAGCTGTGTCAGCATGACGTGCTGGGCTAAGTATAACGTAGCGACATCTGATTCCATCCATGGGGAAAAGATTTTGGCAGAAATACCTTTTTTTTTTCAACTCCTGTAAGATTGGATTCCAGTTTAGTCCTTGCATTTGACTAAGACCATCCTGTCCCTCTCACACGAATCTCATTTAGTGTAATTGCATTTAAACCTCGCTGGTGCTTTTGGTCTTCAGTGCATTAGGCTGCCTGTGACAGGCTGGCAGCTGAGCCCTTATCCGCCCAGCTTTCCCATCCATCCCAACCCATCCAGGTTTCCCACCATAGTTGAAGGTGTGACAAGTTGAAGTTCCTACTCAGGATTTCATTTCTAAGTGTCTCTCTGTCTCCCTTGTGTCTCCTGTGGCGAGTGACTGGCGCAGCTGGTGCTTTGCAGGGCTGAGCAGGGCCTCCGTTTCACACATCCCACAGCTCCCGCTCGCACTGGTGTATTCAGGACTTGATTCTGCCAAGAGCCAGTGACAGGGATGAAAGAGTCTGTCTGCAACAGCTGCAACAGTTGCCTAAGACAAGGCAACTTCTGCGCAGCCATAGGTCAGGCTGACCCACTGCAAAAAGATAAAAATAATGCTCTTCCCCACACTGCAGCCTTTGCCTGCTGCAGCAGAAGGGCTGCAGGCGGACAGGACATGAAGGGCGCTCCTCCTTGCAGTGACTACCTGCCTTGCTCCCCATGCAGCCGCAGCTGAAGTCCCGTAAAGGGAAGCAACCCAAAGGTGTCTGCAGTCTGGGTAGCTGGAGAGAAACAGGTTTGCAGGCAAAGTGCAGGGAACTATATGGAGATGCACTTAGACAGCTGAATAAAACCCAAAATGCCAGATTTCGCATGGCCACAGGAGCACATACTAAGCTACTTTTACTTCTGTGGAAATACACAGAATTAGTGATGGGGAAAATCTGAAAAGGTTGAGAGGATGGGTTGGTTTCTTTAGGTGATCACCTCATGCTGTCCCATCCTCTCAGAAGATGGGTTGGGATCAAACTTCTGTCAGACTCCAAATAATGCGACTCACATAAGCAGCCTCAGGAAGGAAATGGAGCTTGAAATCCATGGCAGTGCTGGAAACCTATTTGACATTCATTGTTGGAGGAAAATTTAATTTTGTTCGTGTGTTATCTAAGCACCTCATTAAAGTGCTCTGGGGCCTCGGGGGGTTGCAGGTTTGGAGAGCAGCCCTGTTGCCTACTGCTGTGTGAGCAGCAGCGTGGCCGCAGGCCCTGCCCCTGGCAGCCCCTGCGTGTGGGGATGAGTGGTGCTGCCCCACGGCGCGCAGGCCGTGCCCCCCAGCGCCACCGCACAGCAGACGTGGGGCGGTGCAGACTTCACCCCACACGGCCCACAGCAGAGGGGCCCCGGGGCCGCCTCCCCGAGCCCTCTGGCCGCCCGCTTGGACTCTCTGCTCTTTGCCAGGCTGGGCAGACACGCAGCGTTGGTGCTTTGCTTTGCTGGCCACAGCGGCACCCGCTCCTGCAGCTCCTGCAGTTCGAGCACTTGCAGTGCCCCACAGCCTCCTCCTGCTGCTCATCCCCCTACCGTGACCACCACATTGCTTCTAGACACATCCCACCCCTCCGGTGGAAAGTCCCGAGGCCAAACTGGGCTCTGAGGAGGCTCCTCCAAAGCCGGCATTGGGTGTCCCGAGCCCACGGCTGCCACGCGGCACGGGGCAGTGCAGAGAGGGTGCCCTAGCCCCCCCGTTTCCTCAGGTGTGAGGTGAAAAGGGCAATGCCAGAGCGTCCCAGAAGGGCAGTTGTCCCAGTGCCCACCCAGGGTGAGGTTCAACCTCCCGCCTTCACCTCCGCTCTGCTCCCGTGCTTGCGACCCCAGCGTGTTGCTGTCCTGCGCAGGTGGCGGCTGGCGCAGCAGGTGCTGGAAGTTGCCATGTTTCCCTCATCTGCAAGGGGGGCACCTTCTCCAAACGGAAGAAAAGGGGAGAAGGGCAGAGCAAGCAAGGATGAAGCCCGTATGTTTGCGCTGTGCCTGGCCTGTGTAATAATGCTACCTTTTTCTCCTTGTTTTAGGGAGTGCTGCCGATTTTTTGGAGACAATGGCTTGACTTTGAAGGTGTTTTTTACCAAGGCAGCACCCTTCGGTGTTCTTTGGACACTGACAAACTACCTTTACTTACATGCAATAAAGAAAATAAACACTACGGATGTCTCCGTGTTGTTCTGCTGCAACAAAGCTTTTGTGTTCTTGCTTTCATGGATCGTTCTGAGGGACAGGTTCATGGGAGTGAGGGTAAGTGCCTCCTTATCTCTCTGTCTCCCTTCTCCCTCCTCCTCTCCCTGCTGCCCTTCCTCTACCCCTTTCCTCCTGAGGGTTTATTTGGGCACAGAGCCCTGCAGGCAAGTGGAAATCCCTGCAGAAATCCTGAGCGAGGGCGAGTGTGTCCCTTCCCGCAGCCGGGCCGGGAATGCCTGGCTGCCTCTGGATCCACGGTGTCTGGCAGCCTTTGCACATTTGTCCTCAGAAAAGTGGGAATGGGATGAAGGTCAACTGGTAGCTCCTTTTACTGCAAACACTTACCAGTCTTGATCTCTTTTGAGCGAATATCCCCAGGCCTAGGCCATGAGACCGGTTTCTAGGTGTGTGTTCCTGCGAGCCCGTACCGTGAGCAGCGCTTTTCTAGTCCTGCCCGGGAGTGTTTGGGGCCCTCTCCTTATTTGCCTGTCTCAGGGCTGGCCCTGTTGCCCCCGCCTCCTTGCTGGTGTCAGAGAGGAGCTCGGGAGAGGAGCCTTGGGCTTGTTTTGCCTTTGGGAATGTGTGAGTGTGCCGGTGGTGGAGGATCAGCATCCCGTGTGTGCAGGGATCCATCCAGCTTTATGCCTGATCGGCAGCTGTGGGGATCCAAACGCGCCCGGGCAGGATGGGCTGTGGACACAGAGGCAGGTGCCAGGGCTCAGCCTGCGCTTTCTATGTGGGTTTCCTTGTGCGCTTCATCCTAAATCCAGCATAACCTCCTGTCCCTCGTGGGCACAGGGCATCGAGCACTTAGACCCTAACGTCCCCTCCAGGAGAGGTGGGCTCCCCCAGCCAGGCCAAGGTGCAGATTTAACTCGGGTCTCCTGCTCACGGCACTGACTGCACTGAGCAGCAGCGGGTGGTGGGAGGCGTCCAGCCCTGCGCACTAGGGAATGGGGGGAAAGGAGGCCCCCGAGGAGGCCAGTCCCACCTCATGTAAAATCCCACAGTGTCGGGGCCGGCCAGCCCCACGTGTCCAGCAGCGGGGCAGCGGGGCCGCAGGCACCAGCTCCAGGCCCGACGCTGGTGCTTCTCAGCCCCACGACATCTGGTGCCCTCTGGCAACGCAGCAAGGCCAGTGGGCGACTGGCCTGCACAGCAGTGACCCACAGGGCAGAGCAAGGGGGTTTGTACCAGACAGAGAGGAATCGCTATTAAAGGAGACCAGTGACTCATACCTGTCTAACTGTATCAGCTGGCAAGTATTAATATTATTAATAATTATGGTAATAATACCTATTTTTTTCACCCTCTCCATTTTAACAGCACTCTGCTCACTAACTCGGTCAATATTTTTAGTGCTCAGAAGAGGTTTATCTACCTCCCTGCTTGGAGCAACTGTGAGTTAATTCTACCAGAAGTATTTCTTTCTGGCAGGAGAGCTTGGACAGCCGTGCAGGTGCTGCAGCCAAGAGGCTGCACAGGGGAGCATTGCAGATTGTACCTGCCAAAAGCCCATCCTTTCCAGCTGGTGTCTGCACTTGCCCACCAGACTTCCCAGGTAGCTGTATGCTGAAAACAAATCAGCTGTGGTTTTGAGAGGATGGGCAAGGGTATCCTGAAGTTACCCCTGTGGCAGGGAAGCATCACTGTTATCCTAGCCATGTTGACAGTGGCCAAAAGAAAAAAAGGAGCTTTGTGATTTTCATGTTTTTTTATGGTGCTGTCCATAAATACCTTGTTGTGTTGATCAGATCCCAAGAGAAATGATGTGCA
This sequence comes from Rhynchotus rufescens, assembly GCA_032273925.1. NCBI lineage: Eukaryota > Metazoa > Chordata > Aves > Tinamiformes > Tinamidae > Rhynchotus > Rhynchotus rufescens. The sequence continues at coordinate 23,575 of JAVCKT010021270.1, forward strand.
ATTGGAGGACTTCTGCTTTCTTACATTTGCAGTTGCCCCTTACATCATTGCACTATGGGGTTGTAGCAGCTATTTCTCACCTCTGGGTGTGGCTGGTTTGGGGCATAAAAGCTGACAGGGTTATGGACGCACGTAGAGACACATACATGCAAGACCAAGGGCAATTTTGCAAATGGATTGTGCTCTTATGGGGTATGTGAAAAGAGAGAAATTACCACAGTTCATTGGGAGGTTTGTGGTTGGAGCTCAGCCTGAGTCAGTGCGGGTGACAGGCACTGAAGGATGAATCCTACTCCATATTTTTCCTACTTCCCAAAGGGATAGGAAGAACAGGGTGCGTCATATGCTGTGGTCTCAGTCACATCTTGCCTTGGGAGAGGTCAACTTGCCAACCAGCCTGGCCCTAGGGATCTCTGGGGATGCACCATGAAGGGACGTCTGCGGGGAGTCCCTTCTCTTTTCTCAACTGGCAAGGTGCATTTTCTGCCCCTTCCCCACTTTCTGTACAGAGCAGCTCAGCCTGCAGGGCAGCAACCAGCCTGGGGCCTTGGCCACACCGTGACGGGGGCACCCCCAGGACCCAGGAGATCTCAGGTTTCCCCACAGCAACAGAAAACAGAGTCAGCAACTTTCAAACATGTTTAAGCAGACACCATGTAATGTGTTTTCCTTTAGGTGGGAACATACAGGGAGGCAAGGACTTTTTAACACATGCTAATCCAATTGCTTGTAATCTGCAGGGATCTGCTGATTGCACACATCAGGTGTGCCTGCTTACAAGCAGTAGTGGAGCCAGATATGTAAGCCCAGCATCACAGTGGTATTTAGGTACTTACAGGTGTCCAATTTGGCCTGTCCTATTTGGAAGGCAACTACCAGCTCTACAAGCACTTAAATCCGAATGCGGATGGAATTTGAGTGTACGAGCAGGCTGCAAAACTGCAGCTTTGCTGCTTATGCACTTGTCCCTCCATCTCCTATAATGAAGCTTCATGTCTCCCCTTTCTGATCCTCTTGCCCAGAGGCCCTACTCAGGAATTAGGATTGTTTGGGTGGGGTATGAGATGTCCCCTTCCCTCACAGCCCGCAAACGCAGTGAAGCTGAGCAAGTCCGAAGGTGCCAGCCCTGCCACCCGTGGGCTGACGCGCTGCTCCTGCTGTGGTGGGACACAGAGCATGCAGAGCAGCCTGCTGCTCATGACCTGCTTGATAGACAGGCTGAGAGGCACTCGAAAAAAATGTGTGTGACAGTGCTGGCATGGTGAGAGGTTGCTCCAAAACCCATCTGGTTGATGGTCACAACATACTTGATATAGGAGGAAGGAGCTTCTGCTGGAGCAAAACTGTTTGCAGACTGAATTTGTCTGCTTTGATCTTTGAGTCTAGTATTCCCCTTCCTGGAGGAGTAAATAAATAAAATAGTTCAGCGTTCAAGAGATCCATCCGTTGCTAGCATCTCCTGTGTACATAATGTATAGACAAGCACACCTGTCAGTGAGAGTTTGAAAAAAAAGTATTGCCAACTTACCAGCCATCCCGTGAAGCTAAAAGCAAATCTTGATGTCTGTTACTCTTCAGTTCATTGCTGAACCTTTTTTCCACTGAGCATCTCCTTGCAGCATCTCACTTTGTTGATGTGTCCTGGAGGCACCAGCTCTTCTGCCACAGCCCGATGTGGGCCCTGGCTCTCCTGTAAAGAGTGCACAGACCACACCAGGTCTTGGGTGGATGGTGCCCAAAGCCCAGGCAGGTGCTGTAGGAAAAGCTGCACCCATCACTCTTTTTTCCACTCTTTGTGGTCTGTAGTGCAGGGGATATGAAAGAATCTGCATATGAAATCCGTGAATCTTATGAAAAAGATGCCATTTTTCAGAGGAGCCCCATGCACACGCCTGGAGAGCATGAAGAGCAGCACTGAGCCAGAAGAAAGGTCCATCTGCCCTGGGAACCGGGCTCCAACAGCTGCCAGTAGTGGACACCTAGAGAAAATGTTTCTGAACAGGAAAAGCCTAAAACGATATTTCTTCATGGATCCCCCTACCTTCCAACAATTTGTGGTTCAAGGATTTTCTGAGACAGAAGTGATTTGCATGCAGTTCCTTGATGGATCTTTTACTTCTGTGAGTCTATCCTTGTAAACTTTTCACATCCACAGTATCTTGCAGCGAAGATTTCAATGGCAAAGACAAATCTCCTTGGTTTGTTCTGCATCTGCTGCATGCTAGTTTTCACAGAAAACAATTTCCTATTTTTTCTTGTGCATCAGTATCTGTGCAGGCCCTCTGGATGTTCCTTCAGCTCTGCCTGTTTTAAATAGTTCGGTTTGCCCTAGAAGAATGCACTGGCTTTGGGGCTTTTTGTTTGTTTGTTTTTGTTTTGTTTTGTTTGTTTTAATTCTTTTTGCATTCAGGAGAGAAGCTTGTCTAGGATTGCAGGGCCTATTTGCACAGATACCGTGCTTTCCATTAGGGATGGATGCACAGCTGCTGTGCATGGAGACAGGGGTGCAAGCCAGGATGCCTGCGCTGAACCTTCCAAAATTCAGTGTTGTGCACATTCAGTCCTGGCAGTTTGGACTTGGCTCAGCTCTAATCAGGTCATAAATCCTTTGGGTATCTTTTGGGCTGAAACTGCTGCGTGGATTCAGCATCTTCCGAATGTGCTGCCCGTGAGCTTTGTCCCGTGGGGGCTGAGCAGGGTGGGGGGAATCCTACCCCTCCATAACCCTCAGCGGTGCGTACTGGGCATCTTGTTTAGAAGTTTCTAGACTCATAGCCCTTCTTATTGAGATGTTAATCATTAAAAGTTGTATTTTCCAGGGAGCGTATTTTTCTGCTGATTCCACCTTTTTTCAACCTTTATGCTTTTATGCCATTCTACAGAAATTCTCCTCTGGAAAGTACATCTTCTTGCAAAAATGCATCCTTCTTCCCCTAACAGGGAGGTAGACATTGGTACCAGACTGCAGGAGCTGCCTGCTTGCTGATTTTCCGTGGAAGCTCTCACAGGGGCCTTTCCAGATCCCAAGTTTCAAAACTGCACTGTACAGGCTGACATGGGGCGGTGAGAGAGGCTCTTGGGCGTGCAGGCAACAGCCGCCTTGGCTGCTGGTGGATGGCTGTGGATGGGCCTCAGAGCCCGGGTCTGGCTCCAAGAAGGGGTTTGTTGGCGCTGAACCAGCTCTGGGCCAGGATGAACTGATTCCCTCCAGTCAGAAACACGGCTGTGGCTGCGCAGCTGCGGTCTGGGCAGGGTGTCCCTGCATGGCCGCAGAGCCACAGCAAGGATGGCGCTGCCCAAAGCCCTTGGCATCCAGGAAAACCACCTGGAAGGGCTTGAGGCAACCAGCAAGAGCCCCAGGGAAGCCAGGGGCCTCTTCCTGGCAGGAAGGTCTCAGGGGTGGCTCTTTGCCCTCCACAAATGGTCCCTGGTGCTGGTTCCGCAGTGGTAGGTGGTGATGGACCAAAATGTCTAAACTCTTGTGCCTCTTAAACCCCCACAGCCGCTTTCCCCACTTCTTCCCCAGGTAAGGGGGCTGATGGGCTGAACTGGAACGTAGCTACATGACTTTTATTCCGCTGTTTGTCTCAACAGATCTAAGGCTGCCAGGGTTTGGCTGTAAGAGAAGGGCAGGGGCAGATGATGCATCAATAGGGGCCGTCTCCTGCGTTTGCCCATGGCAAGGCTGCTCAGTAACACCCGCTCTCTGCTTGTCTCCCCCCAGATTGTGGCTGCTATATTTGCCATTGCAGGGATCGTGATGATGACGTACGCCGACGGGTTCCACAGCCACTCCGTTATCGGGATAGCCCTGGTCGTGGGCTCTGCCTCAATGTCTGCTCTCTACAAGGTAAAAGCACCGGGTCTCCTCACGCGGGGACACGCTGGTCACCCCGCCAGTGACTTCGGCTGCTCCCATCTCACTTCATGCAGTTCAGCACCACGTGCCCCTCTCAGAGGATCTCTGCCATTAGCACGATGACTCTAAATGCCTCGGGTGCCACTTCCCTTGGCGTTTGCCCTCATCCCTTTGGGGAGTACCCTCAGGAACACTACAGGTGTCTTGTGCTTCCTGGAAAGGAGACTGACAGATTTAATCACACAACCTGGAAATTCCCAACAGGAGATTTAGCAAAATCATAGCTGCTTTTTCAAGTCATTGCATTGCCTCCCATGGCCAGTCCTCATTCAGTAACATACACAGTCTGTGCCTGGCTTAAATGAGGATCAGGGAAATAATCATATGTTTAAAATTCAAAGCACGTGCTTATATATTTGCCTCTATACAGCCCATGGCACTTGGATAGAAACGAGCATTTCTAGGATACATTAATTGCTCCTAGCCCAGATGTGGACGTTGGGAAGAGGAGTCAGTGTCTCCACCTGGTCCGATGAAGTGCAAGGCACTGAGGCGGCTGGGTGCTGCAGCATTAACCCAGGCAGCCCGGGAGACTCCCAAGCTGAGGAGATGCCAGCCTTGTCCCTGAGCATGACACTGTGCAGCTTCCTCCTTGTTCTCTCACATAGCCTCAAACAAGACAATCACGGGATTTCAATTGCTCTTTCCTCTGAAACAGCCTATTGTTCCAGGGCCAGGCATAGGCATAGCCGTGAACACACTGGAAAACACAGCCAAAAGGCTGAGGAAACCCTCACTCAGGGCGAGAACTTGGCTCTGCCCCATTTCTGCCCGCGTGCAGCAGTATCAGGGACGGCCTATTGAGGACGAGACGCCCCCAGCCCGGCTGCTCTCGCTGAGGGAAGGGTGTCAGGCCCTGGTCATTGCTCAGGCCTGTCCAGCTCTCACAGCCTCCACAGCAGCCCCTCATCAGCAAAGTGCTGATGAACTGAATGCTACTGTTATCAGAGCCTGCTTCTTCAAGGTAGCAAGGCCCTTCCTTCTTCAGAAAATAAAACGGGCATGCCAGAAATTAATATAAGACTTGGAGGCTTTAAGCCCCTGTGTCCTTCTCTTGCAGGTTTTATTCAAACTACTTCTGGGCAGCGCTAAGTTTGGAGAAGCCGCCTTATTTCTGTCTGTGTTAGCTGTCTTCAATGTCCTCTTCATTACCTGTATTCCTGTCATCCTTTATTTTACCAAAGTGGAATACTGGAGCTCTTTCGATGTCATTCCTTGGGGAAACCTCTGCGGATTTTCGATTCTCTTATTGAGTGAGTACATGTGGGACATTGGTAACGCTCAGGGGTGAGGGAGTGCGCCAGAAGCCAGCCGTGAGGGAGGCTGTGTTTCTCCAGACACAGGGACTGCCTTTTGCTTTCCAGTTCCTGCAGCTTTGCCACCAAAGGCCCTCAGCTTGGGTGGGATGGTCAGTGAGGTGCTGTTCCTTGCTAAACCACGTGTGTTGACTGTGCAGCCACAGCTGATTCCTAGGCTGGATAATGACAACATATCTCCTAAACAAGTCCTTTCTTTTCAACTGGAAATAGTGCTTTTCCATCCCTGTCCAGGATCACATGACTTTGTAGCCTAAGAAGTCACTTTGTTTAACACTAGGAAGTGAAGTTTTTTGTAAGGAAAAACTGCAGGATTTGGCAAGCAGTCACTGGGGCATGGGACATAGGTACAGATATTACTAGGTAGCCATCGGACCTCCAGCTGCAGGCAGGCTCTACCCTGGAGAGCCTCTCGGAACTTTGCTAGAGATAAATACCATAGACCGAAGGTGACTTTGGTCCAAAGCAGTTCCTAATTCATGCCAGGAGTTGACATGAACAGTGTTTGGTATCACCATAAAATGATATTTACCAAGGTCCTGTGAGGAAGAGGGTTAGAGTTACAGTATGTTCCACCTTCAGCTGCAGAGAGCTTTTTTTTTTTTGCCGTAAGGAATATCCAGAGAGAAGCGTCTGTTTGGCTGAAATCTTCTAGATGAAAAATATTTAGTCTTTCAGCAGGAAGAGAGGATCACTGTAGAAACTGGAATAGCCCAGGGACCAAGCTTGATCATTGAACGCTAAGAGACAGAAAGTCTCTTCAAGCTTCTGTCTTTCAAGCTGCTGCTGGGCCCCTGGGGTCTATAGAGGCTACTAGAAATAGTAATGGCTCAGACAGACGGACAGGCAGCAGACAAACACCTGTGTACAGGAGAATTGCAGGAATGCAAGCAGGCATTAATATGCAGCCTACACAGACAATGCATGGAGGAGTAATACAGCATTTTTCAGATGACAATCTCTTTTCCCAGTTTCACTGTGATTTTCTTTCTTTGTTTCTTTCTTCAGCATTCAATATTCTATTAAATTTTGGAATTGCTATTACATACCCCACCTTGATATCTCTTGGAATTGTACTGAGTGTCCCAGTAAATGCAGGTAAGAATTTCTGCCTTCTGCATCTCGATGAATACACAAAATCTGTGGTCTTTCAAAAATCTAATAGGTATAAAAAGCAATATCTTTAATAAATATGCTTTGCATTATCTCTTTAAAAATTATGAAGATGACTGATTTAAAATGTATGCTTTAGGGTTACATTTGTACCGTACAAATGGGCATGAATATTAGTAATTTCCATCATTTCTTTTAAAGATACTGACTGAAGAAGTTAGCATACTGAAAAATAAAGTAGACTGGAAGTCACTCAACTCCGGGTTGGGATGAAAACTCATGGAAGAGGCAGAAATCAATTCTTAATGATTTCCTTGGGGCAGGCTGTTAGATTGCTTACATTTTAGAGCTGCAAATGTGTGTTAGTATATACAAGAACAGTATATACAACATAATGTATATTAGCCCTGGGTAAGTACCATGGCAGGCGCTTGACAATGCCAGGATTGTCGGGATCCCTGGACAAGCTGATTTCGGGCACAGCGGGTCCATTGCTCCAGCCGTTTCCTGAACCACTGAGAGCCAAGAGCCCAGAGGGCCAGGAGGGCCAGGCAGGGCAGGGCCCGTGTGTGACCTGCAAATGCTGCCAGAGGGAGCTGCTCCGGAGGCTCTGTGGGTAGCCATAGGAGAGAGGAAAAAATCTTCCCTGGTGGGCACCTCACCTAGCTCTCCCAAACCGCAGATGTGTAAATCCAAGGCGCTCAGCCAGTGCCGTGGTGCAGGCAGCAGCTTCCAGCCTTGCCCTGGCTCCGTGCACACAGGGGTGGCCCAGGCAGACACCCACCGTTTTGAATTAGCTGTCACCTCCAAGGAGCCCTTGGTGAATGCCAGCAATGATGCTGAGAGTCACCGCATCGTGATCGGGAGGTTGTCTCTGAAAATCTCGGCATAGTGTTAGCTCTGAACACCAAGGCAGCCCTTTCAGTCAAACGTAATGCTGGGGGCATTGAAATCTTCAGGGATGAATGCCTCACTTTGCTGCCACAGGTCATGGCTCAGTGTGCCCTGCACTTCTGGCTCAGCAGGGCAATCAAGGATAGAAGAAGGATTTGCAGGAAGATGCTGCTGTGCCAGGGAAGGGAAATGCCCCCTGTGCTTGTTGGTGAACAGGCTAATGCTATAGAAAACAAATGTAGCTCCAGGGAACATCCTTGTTTGTCTCCTGTACTCACAGGCAAATTTTGTCTTCTCTGAATCCTGCTCTGGGCTAAACTAGGAGTAAGAGCAGTCCCTACCCCATCTCATCCAAGGTCTTGTCCTCCTGTGCACCAGACCCGCAACTGCACAGCCAGAGGGGTGAGGGAGGGAAAGGGATACTGCCCTAATGTGTTGTCCCACATAATAACACCAGTTCAATGTCCCATACAGTTGTTGATCACTACACGAGTGAAATTGTCTTCAACAGTGTCCGAGTAATTGCCATCATCATTATTGGCCTGGGCTTCCTCCTGTTGCTCTTGCCAGAGGAATGGGACGTCTGGGTGATAAAGCTCCTCACGCATCTCAAGGTCCGGAAGAAGGAAGAAATCCCTGAAGGGAACGGAGACATTGCGTCAGGATTGCCTAATAAAAGCCGGAGAACTCGCCCCTCCATGTCATCCTTTGCTCATTAAATGCTCTTTTTACCAAAACTCTGTGGTTAACCTTATATATGATGAAGCAAAGGTCTTTTCTTTGGAAGAAGCACACCTGTCCAACACGGTGTACATACCTGTACAGTTTTGATATGATCACCATCTAAGGCATCAAGTCTTGGCATGTCCAATCTGCTTGTACTTTTTTCACATCAGACCTTTCACTTAAGTAGTACACGGAAAGAAACTGCAGACCAAGAACCTCTCCTCTCTTTTTAAATGAATGTAATATATAGTCAAAATATATTTGCATAGGTTATTTTAAAGATTGACTTTCATGAGAAGCAGGGCAGACATTCTGAACATTAGGTACTGAATGATGCATTGCACACTGTGACTTAAAAGAAATAAATGCTATGCTACATCACACCTTTAGTTTTGACCAGAGCTGTACTCTGAAAGTTTTCAAGGAACCAAAAGAATATTTTGGGAACAGGAAGATGGGGAGGGAAGAGCAGAGGGAAGGAGGTTTAGAAATCACTCTGTGTAGATGAGCACGTTACACTAGAACCAGATGAAAATTCCAAGTGTTAAAATGCTTGCACTAAAGTGCTAGAGGGGGAGCAATCCAGAGCCCAGATCTCCTTATACTGCACATGACTGTAGTCCATGTCTAAAACCATGCAAGAGAAATCCAGTGCCTTCTACAGAACTCTTGTCTTTATCCATGTAGGACCAGGTCCCACCACCAGACACTCGCAATGAAGGGCTCAGCCTCGCAGCCCCGCGGGACCCCAAATTCCCACCGGCATCAGGATGTGCCCCCTCATACATGGCTTCTGTGGGAACGCAGGGCCCGGGGGGCTGCAAGTTTGGGCCCAGGAGACCTGAGCCTCTTCTCACGTGCACAGGCTTTACCCCTGTGTGGAGCTGCACTTGATTAACATTAGTGTGGGGAAGGGGGAATGTTGGTCACGTGTGGAAAAATCTGACTGAAAATGAGCAATGGAGCGACAAGAACGTGGTTGCTGCTGTACAGTCGGAGAACACGGACTAAGGGGGTGAATCGCCAGTTGCTTTTACTCCATAATTGTGAGTGTTAAAGAGTTAAAAATGTAAGATATTTACATCAAATGTAACACTTTTTATGAAACTTGTAAGCACCAGGATGTTTACTTATGCGATTTTGGTTCGCCATTAAATTTCTATCTGTGATAGATCACATGCTATGTAAAAAGGAAAAAAAAAAAGGTTATAGTTTACTATTTTTGAAGTTTACATTGTTGCATACAAAATTAAAGTGTTCTTTCAAAGCACTGCCATAACCCAAGGGTCCCTGCTGTCACTGAGGCCATGTTTGCCTCAGGCAGGGGTGGCATCCACTTCAAAACATTCGAGCAGATCAACTTCAGATCCATTATCTGTTTGGCAAAGCTAAATAATAAAAGATTTTGAACTCAGTCGTGGTCAATGCCGTCTGCTTCCCGCCCTGACTGTGCCCCTGTTTCAGTTTTACTGGTATTTAGACAAATTGGTGGGTGGTATTTAGCCAAAGCTGTAAGAAGGCAGAGACAAGACCATCGACCTTCAGCTAGGTCTTACGACCCAGGCTGCAGAGAGGGCGGCTTTCCCTCCATCCAGAAACCCACTGACTTCAGACACCAAACTAGAGCTCTGCATGTCCACAGTCTAGGGGAGAGCAGGCTACCCCACACGGTGCAGGCTGTCCCTCCAGTCCGCAGGCATTGCAACCATGTGTCTGGGCACACTTGCCGCTTTTGAACTGCAGCCTCCATCACCTGGTATCCCGCCGAAGCAGACACACCGTTTGCCAGTTGCTCCTCTAAAGCAGAGCCCATAACTTCCCACTGGGGACAGGCCTGCTCAGAGGGCCCGAGTCAGGCATCATTGACGTGTACTGTGTTTTCTGGTAGATGACCCTGTTATCCTCTAAGTATCCCCTGCTGCTTCCTAAAGTTCGCTGTCTGAGGCCTTGCAAACAAACAAACAAAAAGTATATATGAGGGTCATTCCATTTTCCATATTCCCTGTAAATGACAGCCTCTGTAATCTCTGCACTCCACTTACGGCGAGCCTGATGCAATCTGATAGGTTTCCAAAGGGCTCTAAGTGCCTTTTTAAAAATTGCCCCTAATGTGTATTAACTCCTAAAAGGGCAGCAGATTTTTTTTTTAATATTCAGTGAAGACCTTGGAGGTCTTTATGTACCATAATGGATATCAGCATCAGTAATTTTATGATTTACAAGATATAATTGTCATTTCTTCTCCTGGCTTATCCTTCCTGAGAACAGGCCAAATAAAAGCAAGGTCTGGGATTTTTAGTGGTACTTTATTATAATAGCTCACCTGAATGGGAACTGCACAAGCTGGATTTACCTACTTTAAACCATCTTTAATCTTTAAATGTTAAAGATTTACCTTCTTTAAGCCATGAAGACAAATTAATCACACAAAATAACCTATATATTTGACGTAATACCTTGATCTAAAGACAACCACCTGATTTGAGGGTTTCCTCAACAAAATTTTCCAGGCACTAGAGTCCTGAGTGCGGCTGGAAGAATGTCAAGAAAGCAGCATGTCCATATGGATAAGTGTGTCACTTTTAGGTGCAAAGTGTCAGATACATGAAGTTGAGGATGACAGTGTTAGAAGGACACCCTTCTTCCCACTCTCAGAAGAACAACGTGGCAAACAGCAAACCCAGCCGGGGCACAACCACATGACTGTCTGTGTGCTGGCGGGACTGAGCTTTCCTCACCCCGGGCTGCTCGGCTTGCAGGGCGGATGAAGCACCGCGGAGGCCAGGGCCGTGCGGGGGCAGCCTCCCCTGCCCTGGCGGTCCGTGTGGGGCCAGGCCTGCACAGCGCCGCTCCGCAGGGCGGTGCCTAGAGCCGCGGCCGGGGCGCGCGGGCCAGGCCTGCGTGTGCGGCCCATTCCTGGCCCCCACGTGCCCTGCGAGGCGCACGGAGCTCCGCGGCAGCCCGAGGCCTGCACCTGCCTGCCCCACAACCGCCCATGCCGCCGCTGTAGCACCAGCCCCCAGCCTGCGCCATGCGACCCCATCCTCGGGTTCCTGCCCCATCTTCTGCCCTCACAAAGGCCCCCGGCTCTTCCAGCAGAGAGGGAAGCCTGTAATGACCAAGAGGGCTTGTTAAAGCAGCAAGGGAAAGCAATGTCTGGGCAGAATGGCGTCACAAGACTCCATCACAGCTTCCTGCATGCACTGCTGCACAGTGTGACACTGAGGAGGCCAGGGAGGGAGTTACAGCTCTCCTCCTCCTCCCCTGCACGTCTTCCTCCTTGGCCTGTTGTCTGAGGGTTGTCTCATGCCACTGCCTTCATCATCCTTTTTCTGTTGCAGCTCTCCAGTGACTCCACGCGCCTTTTAACAGCAGATGAGTCACAGCTGGGCTTATTATGTCCCTGATTCCTCTGTCAAGGATGGCTGGGCCCATGTCTGCAGCCTCCCAAGAGACAGCTATGGAAGGCAGAGATCCAGCCACAGCACTGAACATAAGAACCAAAAACACTGAAACCAACATGGAGCTTTACTGTTGGGGGGCACTGAGGGTAGTTCAGCAAGACCTGGGGACCACAAGTTCTGTGGCAAAATGACGATCTGCAAACTCATGGACAAATCCCTAGCCCTCAGCTCTCCACAGTGCTCTGCCATGAAGCTAATGCAAAACTGCGCTGGTCAGGATTGATACAGACACTAACATTAACCCACAGGGAAGATGACCACTAGATTGACCCCATCACTGGAAGAAAAGAAAAGAAAAGAAAAGAAAAGAAAAGAAAAGAAAAGAAAAGAAAAGAAAAGAAAAGAAAAGAAAAGAAAAGAGAAAAAAGAGAAAAAAGAAGGGTCGAGGAGAGGGGAGGGGAGGAGAAAAAAAGTCTTTCTGCTCACAGTACTTCCAGGCCTGGAAACAACCTGGAAAGTGGAGGTTTCCTCATGCAGTGAATCCTGAAGTCGTGAATCTACAAAACTCACTCTGTGCTACATTCTCAATAAACTCAGAGTCTGCACAGCAGAAACTTGTGTGAAAAAAAAAAATCCTTCTCTTCACCAAAAAGGATGAGAAGGTTGAGAGGGGATCTGATCAATATGTATAAATACCTGAAGTGAGAAGGTAGGGAGGAAGGGGCCATGCTCTTCTGCATGGTGGCCAGTGACAGGACAAGGGGTAATGAGTGTAAGTTGCAACACAGGCAGTTCCATCTCCACGTGAGGAGGAACTTCTTTCCTGTGAGGGTGACAGAGCCCTGGTCCAGGCTGCCCGGGGAGGCTGTGGAGTCTCCTTCTCTGGGGATCTTCCAAACCCACCTGGATGCCACCCTGTGCCCCGTGCACTGGGTGTCCCTGCTGGAGCAGGGTGGTTGGACTAGAGGATCTCTGGATCCTCAACCGTTCTGTGATTCTGGGAGCATTCCTTTGCATCTCTGCTAAGGAATTTTAGGATGTGTTTCAGTCTTAGAGAGATCCAGAAACCACATGTTAGTTTTCAGCAATTAACACATCACAGTAATTTGAAGGCATCCAAACAAAACTCCTAAGTTTTCTTCTTCCTTGGCATGGCTTGGAAAATAGGGAGTCTGCTTGCAGGAGAAGCCTATTCCCAGCTCCTCATCTGAGCTTTCTTGCAAAAATCTGAACATTCTTGCACATCTTGGTAGCCCGGCTCTCATAATCACAGCAAATAAGACCAGAATAAAACCAGAAAGGGACATCTATATTTAACATGTCTCTGGCCACCATTTATCTTCTCTCTTTGAAATGCCTCCAGTGATGGGCACCCGAAATCTCTCTGAGACATTTTCTTTTTGCCATACTTTCAGGCAAATTTACTTTTCAAAAACTTACTTTACTTTTTCAAACTTACCTTCAGTAAACTTAAATAAATCTAAGACAAGCTTTAAAGTGAAATACGTTTTAATCACGGAAGATCTTCCCAAAAAGACTCACATGATGCAACCTCTGTTAAAATGTTTTCAAAGAGGAGCAGAAAGAAGTGTGCTATGTGTAGTGTATGGAATTTCTTTGCTTAACTTCTTCCTGTTTTAATAATAAAATAGGCAGATTTAATCACTGCAATTGTTTGTTTTTTCTTTAGTAATGGTGTGTAGCCATTACTAGCAAGGAACATTGTGAGTCTAGTGAAGTGGAGTTACCCCTTTAACCAACATTTGAGAAGGAAGGAAGGGAAAACACTCATATACTATACATTTTTGTGATTTTTGTGATATAATAACTTAGTTCTTAACAACTAAAAAGAATGCCTTGGGCTAGCTCTAGTGAGATTCTCCGGTATTATTTCTAGCAAAATATATAGTAGAACATAGGGCTATATTGCTTAAAGAACTCAGTTTTTAAATTAAATTCCCAGAAAATTAATTGCAGATAAGGACCATAATTTTAGGCCACATCCTATGTCAGAAAGACAAATTAATTAAACTGCGAGTACCAGCACAAAGCTGAACTCAGCTGGGGAGCTTCAAGAACTGCCTAGAAACACATGCAACAGGCTAATGCTTCAAATGTAAATGCAGAAATTATTACAGCCGTCAATCCAGAGGCTGTTGGATAAAACTGGCTTAATAAGTCTGTAGGCAAGGAGAGGACTGTAGGATGTTAACAGGAGGCAGAAAAGAATCCAAGAGCTGAACATGAGTCTCCACAGAGCCCACCCTAGTGCAGTCCTGGCATGTCATGGGGGATGGTTGGCCAGTTATTTAACCTCTCGATAACTACTAAAAAGAAATGTAGGCTTCAGTTGTGCCAGACAGCTCACCTAACATGCCTGGAATGATTCAAGCTTTAAATCTTTCTCCAACACTTTCCTGGCTGTTATAAACATGTGATTTATTAATTACGGGCATACTTCTCAAAGACTAAAAATAGATTCAACTAGCACAGGAACAACAAAAAAATCCAGCATGTTATGATAACAATTTAACCAAATACCAACATTTCCACTAAAAATATGTTAGTTAAAAATGCATTTTTTTCTATTTATGTATGTTTATAATCAGATTACAAATTCAAAGAAAAAAAATTAGAGTACAAACTCCCTTTATAGGTTATAATTAACTTCTAGTTAAGAAGTCATCTGTTAAAAAGTCATCCCAAGGAAGAATTTTTCATCTCAGAGAAATGGCTTTCTCCCTTAAAACCACAAGAATATTGCTTTCCTCTCTAAAGCTGCTGATTTACGCAGACATTGGGTATCCCCTCTATTGGTCAACCCTCTGACATCATGACTAATACACTTTATTCTGTCAGTTAATACTTTACTTCCTTTCTGTGATACCAGCAAATGCATAACAGTATTGAAAAAAACTTGAAAAGCAAAACCAGACATCAATAATATCTTAAAGGAATGCTGAATCCTGCATTTTTACCATCTTGTTTAAAAACATTTCAAGTCCATATTAAACCTTTCACATTAATGTTCTTATTTTTCCATTCAGAAGCATGTGACCATTAATACTGACCCGTGCTACTATGTATTTCCCTCGTTTAAAATTTAAATTATCTCACGCCTGTTAGATAAACTAAGATCTTAACTAATGCTTTCAAAACCTTAATTGGTTTCTATTCAGATATTGTTTACTAAAAGAGAAAATCTTTGTAGCAGCCTGGGCCTGACAGTGCCCAGCGCTGCGGTGTGAGCAGCAGCCTGGAGCTGAGCGTGGAGGCGGCGGCAGGAGAGGCAGCAGCTTCCTTGTCCCGCGCAGCCGCGCATAGACCAGAGCCGCAGCTGCAGGCAGACCCTGCTCAGCACAAGCAGTGGGGCTACTAACACGGGAAGGGAGAGTCTGAAACGCTCCATCAGAGCTGCAAATCAGCCCGTTTGGAACTAAGTCCTGGGGCTGCTTTGATCTTGCCTTGGCGCTAGCAAGAATTACTCCCACTCGGGGACACCCTTCTCCCTGGGGAAGTGCCTGGGCTCCTGCTGCTGCTGTATGTCCTGAAGTGCTTCCAGGTCAGCAAATGGGCACTGCCTTTTGCTGGGATGCACTCGCCCTCCCTGCACCGGCTCGTCTCAGTCAAACCCTGGAAGCCAGCCCCAAGGAAATGCCTGCATTTGTGCTTGAAGGGGCTTGGAAGCTCTTGCTTGCCCATTGTTCCCCTTTCTTCTTTCCCTTTCCTTCCAACTTTTCTCCCTCTTGCTACCCATTCTCCTCCCCTTTTTTTTCCTTTGTCCTTCTCTTTCGTTATCTTCTTTTCTTCCTACTTTTAAGTATTCCCCATTTTTTTCCTCACCTTTCACCTTGTCACCTCTTCTTCTGCCTTGGCATTTCTCCTCCTTTCTTGTCTCTCCTTTTCCTTTTCTCACCCTTTTTTTTTCTCCTTTTCTCCCCTTCCTGTGCCCCCTTTTCTTCCGCTTTTCCTTTCCTTCCCCTTTTCCCTTCCATCTTTTC